>VZQC01013351.1:1880383-1982400 GCA_009823505.1 Rhizomys pruinosus | reverse complement strand
TTTTCATCTATTATTCTGTTGAAGATCTGATCAATACCATTCTCTTGGGATTCTTCTCCTTCCTCCATTCCTATGATGCGGAGGTTTGATCTTTTCATAGTGTCCCACAGTTCCTGGTTGTTCCACTTTTGTGTATTTTTAAATTTTTCATAATCTTTCCTTGAGGTTTTTAGTTGTTCTGTGTTATATTCCAGGTCTGATATTTTTTGTTCTGCTTCCTCCATTCTGCTTCTGAGGCTTTTTCTATTCCTTTCCTCTTGATTGGATGAGGTTTGATTTCCTTTTTCATTTCCTCTTCTGATTTCTTTAGTATTTCTACTTCCTTTTGGAGCTTCTCAATCTCTTCCTATAGCTCTTTGCTTCTCTGGTTGGTTTCCTTATCTTTTTCAGCATGGGATCTTTTCAGTGTTTCTACTTCCTTCCAGAGTTTGTCATTCTCTCTCTCTAGGTCCTTCTTGAGTTCTTCATTCTCTTTTCTTAATTCTTTGATTTGCTATTTATCATCTTATAGTTCTTTAAGTATGTTTACAATTTTGTTTCTGATATCTGTGTCCTAGGCTATGCCCAGGGGGATCCCACTGTAGGAATCTTCCACAGGGTTGGTGGAGCTTGGTGCGGGATTATCCTGCCCTTTCTCATGTTGTCTCTTCTTCATGTTCCTGGCACATGGGCTTCTCCTTGCCTATATTCCAATGTGAGTCCCAAATGCCTCTTGACTGTGTTGAAGGTTTGCTTTGCTTGCCTCCTTCAGATGCCTTCGTAATCCCAGTTTGTGCGGGAGTGGAGGTGGGGGGGGTACCTGTGCTTCAGCTGGTCTCTGGAGATCTCAGATCTCAAGACTCACACAACCCTACATTTTATACCAGCGGGGAGGATAACTCCACCCCCACAGCCACAAAAGCCAATTAAGCCAAAGACAACTGGATTAACTAGATTAAGTCAAACAACAATCAGCCTTGCTGAAGCACCCAGCTCCTACCTAACTTCCTGCGCTTCAGCTGGCCTCCAGAGATCTCCAATAAATTATTTTTTAAAAAAGCATTAAGAACTGCCGGGCGAGGTGTTGCACGCCTTTAATCCTAGCACTCAGGAGGCAGAGGCAGGTGGATCTCTGTGAGTTCAAGGCCAGCCTGGTCTACAGAGTGAGTTTCGGGACAGCTGGGGCCACAGGGAGACCCTGTGTCGAAAAAGAAAATAAAGCATTAAGGACTATAGCTGCATCAAAGAATACTGAAATGAAGAGATAAAACATAGCATATTGCTAACTCAAAAACATGACAAAGGGGTGGAGAGATGGCTCAGTGATTAACTGCTCTTGCAGTCCACCTAAATTCAGTTCCCAGTACCAACATCAGGCAGCTCACAACTGCCCGTAACTCCAACTCCAGGGTATCCATTGCCCTCCTCTAGCCTCTGCGGGCACCTGCACTAATGTACACACACACACACACACACACACACACACACAGAGACACACACACAATTTGAAAATAAGATGAATATATATATTTTTTTAAATCATAGCAGACTGAGCATGCTAGTATAGGCCTCTAATCCCAGCACTCAGGAAGAGGTTAAAGCTTGGGGATCAGGAGTTTGATTTGCCCTGCTGGGCTACACAGGGAGACCCTTTCTCAAAAAAAAAAAGGGGGGGGGGGTAAGGGTTGAGACTGTAGCTCAGTGGTAGAGCACTTGCCTACCATAAATAGGCAAAGTCACTGGATTCCATTCCCAGCATGGCAAAAATGAATAGCATTCTTAAAGTACATTGATATGGGGCTGAAGAGATGGCCTAGCAGTTAAGAGTGCTGACTGCTCTTGCAGAGGACCCAGGTTTGATCCCCAGCACCCACATGGCAGCTAAGAACCATCTTTAACTCCAGTTCCAGGGGAATCCAATACCCTCTTCTGACCTCCACGGCATTGCACAACATGGGTACACAAACCTACATGCAGACAGTACATTCATACACATAATAAATAAATAAATAAATAAATAAATAAATAACACTGATATATCCACATATCATATTCACAGCATATGTTACCTAGTTAAATTATGTATTCGTTACCAAAGTATGTATTCAAATTGGATATATACCCCTGCCACAAAATTGTAAAATAATTTTATGTGCTCTTCATCAAATATTAACCAATAATGTAACTTCTCTCTCTCAGGTCAACTTAACAATATTTTCTTTATTACATGTGTATATATGTATATATATATATATATATATATATATATATATATATATGTGTGTGTGTGTGTATGTGTGTGTGTGTGCGCACACATATGTGTATGAGTATGTATGTTTATGTCCTAATGTTAACAACTCTTATAAATTATTGATGTATGATAATACCATTAAAAGATCAGTGAAAACTGACTCTGAGAGAAAGATGGGCCCCCTTCTTCTCAAGACATAGAGTTATAATTAATCAATCAAATATATAATTCAATTTCAACAAAATTATGGTTTAATTTGCTTTGTAAAAATTAACTAGAGATGTTCTTTAATCCTAGCACTTGGGAGGCAGAGGCAGGTGGATCTTTGTGAGTTCAAGGCCAGCCTAGTCTACAGAGTGAGTTCTAGGACAGCTGGGGCTACAGGGAGACCCTGTCTCAAAAAGAACAACAACAACAAAAAAATTAACTAGAGGTGTTAGTAAACATTCTAATGGGTTTGTATTGCCATCTATGGGTTTCACTCTTTCAGTATTTAAGACAAAAATAAAGCAGTTTCTCAAAGTGTCAAAGGTAGCAGAGTATATATAGTCTTTGGGAATATAATAGTTTTTTTTCTTTTATTTTTTCCTCCCAACTATTTGCAGAAAGGAATATAAAATAGTTTTAAAAAATAATTTTATTTTATTCTTAATACAATTAAAAGTATAGTTAAATGTGTATTGTAGAGCATTTAACAACTGGATAAAACATCTTTAAAGCAGGGTTTTGTACCAGACCTGGAAAAACCACCTCCAAGGACTGAAAGAAAAATAATCATTATAAACACACTTTATAAGATTTAATGGGCATGGTGGTGCATGCCTTTAATCCCAGCACTCGGGAGGCAGAGGCAGGCAGATCTCTGTGATTTCAAGGCCAGCCTGGTCTACATAGTAAATTCCAGGACAGCTGGAGCTATAAGGAGACCCTATCTCAAAAAGACCAAAATTTAAAAAACAAAAATATAATAAATAACTATTATACATTTATATAAAGGTATTCCGATAGAGATTTATACAGAAATTCAAATAATAATAAGTTAATGGACTTGATTTCTCTGGAGTCACAGTCTAGTCAAAAAATTGTAAGAAACAAAATGTATATATGATTAATGTGTTTAACAGGTATCCAAATTTGCCCAAGCTTTGTCTATATATTATATGGTATTTTAAGACTTGGTAAAAGTAAAAATGTCTATATTAAGCAAAATTTTTTAAAAGATTTTAATAAAAATGGTAATGCATTTAAGCCAATTAGAAATACAAATTGTTGCCACGTGTGGTGGCACACACCTTTAATCCTAAGAGGCAGGTGGATCTTTGTGAGTTCAAGTCCAGCCTGGTCTACAAAGTGAGTTCCAGGGCAGCTGGGGCTACAGGGAGACCCTGTCTCGAAAAGACAAAAAAAAAGAAAGAAAGAAAGAAAGAAAGAAAGAAAGAAAGAAAGAAAGAAAGAAAGAAATACAAATTGTTGGGCTGGAGAGATGGCTCAACAGTTGGGAGCACCAGTTTTGTTTTGTTTTTTTTGCAGAGGACCCAGGTTCGATTCTCAGCACCAACATGATGGCTAAGAACCAACTTTGAGCCAGGCATGGTGGCTCATGCCTTTGATTCTAGCACTCAGGAGGCAGAGGCAGGCGGCTCTCTGTGAGTTCAAGGCCAGCCTGATCTACAGAGTGAGTTTCAGGCAAGCTGGGGCTATAGGGAGTCCCTGTCTCAAAAAAAAAAATACAAATTGTTGTCCATATTTGTTTTACCCATAATTTGTATTGAATTTCCAACAAGAACTTTGAGGTTAAGGTACACAAATGTTCTCTATAATTTCTGTATTGTACAAGTATCAGCTGCAACCTTCATTTTGCCTACAAAATAATTTGACTAAAAGAACTAAGTTTACTTCTCAAATTAACAGTATACAGATAAAGCTGGCTAAGATCAAGAAAGCAAATGATAACAAATGCTGGAGAGGGTGTGGGAAAGGGGAACACTCATCCACTGCTGGTGGGAATACAATCTTGTACAACCACTATGGAAGGCAGAGTAGAGAACCCTTAAAAGACTCAAAATGAGCCTACCACCTGACCCAGCCATACCACTTCTGGGTATATATACATCAGACTCTTCCTACCACAGAGATACACGTACAGCCATGTTTCTTACAGCTCTCCAGCATCTGGAGAGATGGCTTAATAGTTAAGAGTGCCAACTGCTCTTGCAGAGGACCCAGGTTTGATCCCCAGCACCCACATGGTGGCTGAGAACCGTCTTTAACTCCAGTTCCAGGGGAATCTGACACCCTCTTCTGACCTCTGTGGCATTGCATGACACAGGTGCACCAACCTACATGCAAACAGTACATTCATACACATACAAAAATAAATAAAATTTTTTAAGTATACAGTCTAATGATAAACAGTTTGGGCAAATTTAATGGAACTTTACACCTTGATTCCTGTCTAGAGGTATGTGTAATACAACTGCCTTTTAGAGATTTATGGGTCAAAAAATAAAAACCTAAAATACAAAAGGGGGGATAATAGGGCTCCCTTTGAGATACAGTTAGATAGAAAACTCTATAAAACTTTTGTTAAATTTTTCAATTTAAATATTAAAACTAACTATGAGAGAAAGCTTGTATGTTCCCACAGGTAAAAACACCACCAACATAAATGCCTGAAAAAGGTACAATTTTGGGCTGTGCAGGAAGGACCAAGAATTACCAGCAAAGAAACTGGCCCATCCGAATATTAAAAGTAAGAAAAACCTCAGACTGCCCGGGTCACAGACACCAAGCACCTCTCTGAATTCTATTTAAAATAAATGTTTATCTACTCAAAAAAACAAAGAAGAAAACAAATGACTCCCTCAAAAGATGGAGTAAAGAACTGAACAAAGACTTCAGAAGTGAAGAAGTAAAGGTGACAGAAATGTCTTAAAAAGTGTTCAACATCACTAATAATTAAGGAAATGAAAATTAAAACCATTTTGAGATATCATCTCACCCTGATAAGGCTGGCTAAGATCAAGAAAGCAAATGATAACAAATGCTGGAGAGGGTGTGGGGAAAGGGGAACACTCATCCACTCCTGGTGGGAATGCAAACTTGTACAACCACTATGGAAGGCAGAGTGGAGAACCCTTAAAAGACTCAAAATGAGCCTACCATCTGACCTAGCCATACCACTTCTGGGTATATATACATCAGATTCTTCCTACCACAGAGATACATGTATAGCCATGTTTCTTGCAGCTCTCTTCACAATAGCAAAGAGCTGGAACCTACCCAAGTGCCCCTCAACCAACGAGTGGATAAACTATGGTACATCTATACAATGGAGTTCTATGCAGCAGTAAAGAAAGGTGACATCATGAAATTTGCAGGTAAATGGATGGAACTAGAAGATTTTATGCTAAGTGAAGTAACACAGTCCCAGAAAAACAAAAGATGAATGGTATCCCTCATCTGTGGATGCTAGCACCAAGTACCTAGTTGTAAGGCAAACTGAGCAACATTAATGTTATAGATCTCACGATCTGAAAACAACTGTGCTCTTATATTGTGAATCCCTAAACAGGTTCTAGAACTAACCTACCATTTATTTTCAGACCTCGGATTTTGGGTATATGATGGGGGTTATATATGATCTTTTAGAGTAACAAAATTAAAATGGAAAATGAGAATCAAGAAATATGATATGGAAATAATCTACAGTTTGTTTTCAAAAGATACAATGTTTTTGGTCTTTTTGAGACAGGGTCTCTTGTAGCCCCAGCTGTCCTGGAACTCACTCTGTAGATCAGGCTGGCCTTGAACTCACAAAGATCCACCTGCCTCTGCCTCCCAAGTGCTAGGATTAAAGGTGTGTGCCACCATGCCCAGCAAAAGATACAATTTTAATATAGGTGCAATGTATCAGGCTGGTGTAACAGCCTTTCTGGATGCTTAATGATCATACTTAATGCCCATACCAATTTGGCCAAGGGACCTAAGGGATAACTTTGTTCCTTCCCCTCAGAGGTCAACAAAGTCATAGGGGACTATGCATGGGGGCATCTCTTGATATGTCCTGCAAATGTGGGTCACCAGTCTTCCTGTTCAGGGAGGTCTTGGAGATCCACTAATGGGACTTCATCCAGTGCCCAGTCTATAAAGAGGAAAGTCTGCTCATGCTTCAGGAAAGGAAGCCTGGTCTAGCAAGACCTGATTTTGTCCTTCAGTAGATGAAACTGGTAAATGAAAAGCTGAAAGGAGCCAGGGGGTCCCACGCCCCTCCCCCCCAAAAAAACCCTGAGAGACCCCTGAGGACCAGATCCTCAACTGACCTCAAGAAAACAAAAACAAGCCGGGCATTGTGGCATGCACCTTTAATCCCAGCACTCAGGAGGCAGAGGTAGGCTGATCTCTGTGAGTTCAAGGCCAGCCTGGTCTACAGAGCAAGCTCCAGGACACCTGGTACTAAAAGGATGACCCTACCTCAAAAATACCAACAAAGGAAAAAACTAAGAAAACAAAACCTTGCTTAATCTGGGCTAACTGTGTGGCCTTAAGCATCCAAAGGGAAAGTAAAACCAGAAATAAATAATCAGTAAGACCAAAGAAAGGGTATTTCAGATATAAAACTTGAGATCTTAGTAAAAAGACAAAAAGAAAAAAAAATACCCATGTACAGGGAGGCCCGGGAGCAGCATCCTGGGATGAAGGGAGATGTCAGCTTGGGGACAAGGTGCAAGATCCTTCTGCTCTGAGTGGTGATTTTTCACTCTGAAACACGTTTTGTTTTCTCTAGGCTGTTCTCAGGAAGGGAGCTTCCTTTTCAGTTGTAATATCTACTGTGTATATGTCTGTATAAACTGCTCAACAACAAAGAGAGAGAAATAGATTTAAATATATGCATATGTAAATATATGTCCATTTTCATAATGTGTTTCTGAGTACTGTGGCCCAGGGATCAAGGGTGGAAGAAGGGGCACAGTAGAATGTAAGGGCTGAAGAGATGGGAGTAATTCCTAAGATCTCAAAAATGGACTGGACCTTTATTTGATCAATATGCTTAGACTCTTGGGACTCTGGGTCATACAGATCTTAGACATGAATAACTACTAACTAGATTTGTGTAAAGTTTACTTATATATACTGCCTATGTTCAATTTGGTTTGAGTTAGGGTTTGTTTGAGATTAATTGGTCTTAGCTTACAAAATAAAAACTTACGTCTGACTTAAAAAATAATTATGTATTCATTCACTCCCTCTGTAGATATTTACTGAGCATCTTATATCTGGTCATAGTTGCACCTACAAAGGTCCTTGGCTCCTGAAAATTAAAGGACCAAGTGGGGAAGAGAGGAAGTATGGCAGTGAGCAACAGATGGGACATGTAAGTGTATTTGATATATATCAAATCTTAAATTATGTGAAGGAAAATGGCCAGAACAGGGAATTGGAGGTGGTGGCTGTATGTGAGGGTGTACTGTGCCACTGTAGTTTTAAACAGGGCAAAGTTTAGAATGTGAAATCTGAGGCCTGGAGGACAGGGTGTGCTGTATGCATAGGCAGCAGCGAAGGTGGACAGTGTCCTAGTTAGCCTTGTCATCGTATGACGGCACAGTGTGGTCTGAAAGGAAAGCCCCTGTTGAGGGACTAAATCAGATCAGCCTGGGGACCTGTTTGGGGGGACTGACCCAATTATTAACTTGATGGGGAAATGCACCAATTTAATGTTGCTCTTTGTGTGTCTGAGACAATTTTCCTATGGCTGATTCTTGTACTTTACCATGCTTCTAGACAACTAGAAGTCACTCTGTAATTTCTGCAATGCCTTCCTGGTAGTACTTAGCTACACAGATAGAGCTAGTAAAACTAAATGGAGAACACAAAGGGGCCAGAAGCAGATCCCGCAGTTATCTGGTGAAATGTCCATAACCGCTGGTGCCAGCAGTAAATCACGCAGCTGAGGGTGTCCTGGCCTGGTCTACAATATCTGATTCTGTAAACACACTAACCATAAAAGGATTTCCTGTATTGGCTTACAGACATGCAGACATTTGTGCTGGAAGTCATGGAATCTACAGTCTAAACCTACAGCTAAAACAATGTGGAAAAAAGATCATGGATGTCTGTAATTGGGACACAGAACCTCAGAGCATTAATTCATTTGGGTCCACTAAGATGTAGAAAGTAAGTTCTCCAACTCTCCAAGTGAGTGCTCAATTTCTCTGCTGCCTAATGCTCTACAACAAATTGACATGTGAGGGCCCAGCCAGCCTCAGGCAGCACCCACATTGGCAGGCAGCACCCTTCTGGTTTGGATAAGAAAGCTACCTGAGGGGGCTGGAGAGATGGCCTAGCGGTTAAGAGCGCCAACTGCTCTTGCAGAGGACCCAGGTTTGATCCCCAGCACACACATGGCGGCTGTCCCCAGCAGCTGAGGACCGTCTTTAGCTCCAGTTCCAGGGGAATCTGACACCCTCTTCTGACCTCCACAGTATTGCACGACACGGGTGCACAAACCTACATGCAGACAGTACATTCGTACACATACGAAAATAAATTTTAAAAAAAGAAAGCTATCTGAGAATGAGTGGGCAGTGAACCAACACCCAACATTCCACCATGGCTCCTGCCTCCGGATTCCCCAACTTCTCTCAGGGATGGACTGGGGTGGCAGTGAACCAACACCCAACATTCCACCGTGGCTCCTGCCTCCAGATTCCCCAACTTCTCTCAGGGATGGACTGTGGCCCGGAAGGAATATGTGTGAGCACAGAAGGGAAGAGAAGCACTGAGGGGACCAGCTGATGTATGGTTCCTCACGGTCAACAGCCTGAACCCCAATAACTGAGAGTCTTGCCAGTCCTTTGTTTACAGACACCCTTGATTGGGGTAGTTAAAACCAGAAGCCAAAACCCACATGCTTTCAACGGTGGACTCCCAAGTTACCCAAGCTGTGGGAAGCTTTAGCCCTGCTTGGCCAGCTCCAGCACCACGCAGACTTTCCAGCAGAGCTGGGATTCTTTATAATCTCATTCTTATGACTAAAAATGTACCAACGCCTTGGCAAATCAGACTGTGCTTCAATGAGGGAAGAAAAGAAGACCCTCATTCCTAGGAATCTCCTTCCTTCTCCATGAAAAGCTCTGATAACCTTCATGCCACATCCCTGAGAACCCAGTCCTATGGAAATTTAAACCAGGCCTGCTGGAGAGGTGTCTTAGTGCATTTGAAAGTGAAATGGACCCCACAGGCACGTGTGTGTGAGCCGGTGGGCCCCAGCTAGCGCTGCTGCTTTGACAGGCTGTGGGACCGTCAGAACGTGGACCCTCACTGGAGAAGTGCGGCAGTCAGGTGGCCCTTGAAGGTTATAGCCCCTACCTTCCTTTCTGCACCATCACATTTCACTAGCTGCTCCCTCTCTACAGCCACTGAAGCCTATCCCACTGCCATTTGCATAACATTTTAAATCCTCACCATAGCTGCAGTGTGCTGAGCCCACATCAGCCCTTATTTGGATGTTGCAAATTCTCCTGCATTCCTTCCTAAACCCTTTCCTACAGGTTTCAGTGTTCTTCCTCCTCCCATCCCTCCTCCTCCTCTCCTCCCCCCTCCCCAACACCTCCTAACAAATCATTTCCCGTCTCCTTTTCAAAATGTCTTATTTATTATTTTGTGTCTGAGTGGACTGCCTTGCATGTATGTAAGTGCACTCATGTCGTGCAATGCTCAGAAGAGGGTATCAGATCCCCAGGTACTAGAGTTAAAGATGGGCGTTATCCTCCATGTGGGTGCTGGAAATCGAACCCAGGTCCTCTGCAAGAGCAGCCAGTGCTCTTAACCACTGAGCCATCTCTCTAGTCCTTCTACTCTATCAGTTGAGGTAAAGTCTCTCACTGAACCTGGAGTGCACCAAATCAGTTAGGCTCGATGACCAGAGAGCCTGTCTCTTCTCCTGTCCTGGGATTACAGGCACAGGCCCCTAGCAAGCTTTTTACCTGGGTGCTGGGGATCTGAACTTGCTGGCATAGGTAGCACTTTGCCAACTGAACCTTTTCCCAGAAACTTACATTTAATCTTTTTAAACTCATGTGATTCCAAGATATTGTCACCTGTTCTTAAATAATCATTAAGACCTAAAGTTCTGTGTGACAAAGAAGGAATCTCACCCTTAACAGTCCCTCACAGCCTTCCATGCTGCCAGGTGTCACACACACACAAACACACACACACACACACACACACACACACACATACTTAACAGTCCCTCACAGCCCTCCAAGCTGCCAGACATCCCCCATCCACACTTAAAGACCTAGCTTTTGTTTACACTTCATGGCTTCATTGGGAATCTTCTGAAATGCTTTCCAGCTAGGTGACATATTGTTAAAAGGATTTTTATTAAGTTTCTTATAAATTATCAGGAAGCTTTCTGATAATCTAGTCTGCCAAATTGAAAGAAAGAAGATGGCAAATAGGAGCATGCTGCCATAGAGATTAGTCAGATATGTTAAAACCAGGCATCCCAATCCCCAAAGAAAAGCTAGCCAGCAGAGGGCCATGGCAGGGAGCCACATGGATTCAGGGGCTGCTTCTGAGGCCACAGGTGTCAGTGCAGAGGTAGAAAGCACAGAGACATCGCAGGGGAAATGCTTGTTCTTTCCAGTAAAAGTGGCTGAAAGCACTCAAAGAAAACAAAAATGATGAAATGCAAAATGCACTTCTTTGTCAGCAAATAGTGTCAGATGATGCATAGAAAGCATCGTGAATAGGGAAAGCACAATGCCTGCACGGGGTACACTGCTGAGAGCTTGCTGCCCATCTGGATGAAGCACCACTGCCTCTAATACCAGTGACGGAAAAATGTGTGAAATAAAACACAGAAAAACTTTGTAAGCACCACTAAAGAAAAGAATGAAACAATGTTTTCATTCAAGCATGAATAATTTCTTTTAGAATAAAATATATGAAAATCTGTGAGCAAACACTGATATGGGAATTTTTATGTGTATGAGTAT
This sequence comes from Rhizomys pruinosus, assembly GCA_009823505.1. Taxonomy (NCBI): domain Eukaryota; kingdom Metazoa; phylum Chordata; class Mammalia; order Rodentia; family Spalacidae; genus Rhizomys; species Rhizomys pruinosus. The sequence continues at coordinate 1,971,165 of VZQC01013351.1, read as the reverse complement.
ATTGCATGCATGTATGTGAGTGCATCCACATCATACCATGCTGGGGGTGTCAGAAGAGGACATCAGATTCCCATGGAACTGGAGTTACAGACAGTTGTTAGCCCATGTGGGTGCTGGGAATCAAACCCAGGTCCTCTACCAGAGCAGCCAGTGCTCTAACCACTGAGCAATCTTCTGATAAAGTAGTCCACCTGACAGCCTGGAGAGTGGTGCACCTCTGTTATCCTAACCTTTTAGAAGTGGAGGCGGGAGAGTGAAAAAGCTAAAAATAGTGCTCCACTTGAAACACTCCCTCTGTCATTCACTGACAGAAGGCATGGTGGCAAAGGCCTTTAACCTCAGCACTCCAGAGGCAGAGGCAGGCAGATCTCTGTGAATTCAAGGCCTGCCTGGTCTACATAGTGAGCTCCAGGCCAGCTGCGATTAAAGAGACCAAAAAAAAAAAAAAGAGAAAAAAAAAAGGAACATTAAATGTTCTTTTGCAAAGGACCCTGGTATGGAGTCCAGCACCACACACTGTCAGCCTAAGCTAACAATGGCTCATAACTCCAGTTCCAAGGATTCAATCCCCTCTTCTGACCTCCCCAGCCAATGCCAACAAGATGGGTGCAATTTTACACTGCATGTATTTGTGTGGGCATAGATGTGATGACTGATGAAGCAAATGCACTAAAAGAATTATTAAAATCGCAAGGTTAATTAATGCATCCTGCCCAGGTCATCTACTTAGCATATTCTTTGGTGTGAACATTCACCAATTTGTTTCTTAACAATTTTAAACAAACCTTTTTTAAATTTTGTTTTTTTTGTGCTTTTTTTGTTTTTTGTTTTGGTTGGTTCTGATGTTTCTGTGTTGTTGTTGTTGGTGATGTTTTCTGAAGAACAGAGGTCTGGCTCATAGTGGCCTCCTGGCTGCCTGGAACTTGCTCACAGTGACTAGGCTGGCCTCAAAAACTATAGTTGAGATCTGCCTGCTACTGCCTCCTAAAGTGCTGGGATTGAATGGTGTTGCACCATATTGGCCAGCTTTTTTATTTTAACATTTTAATTTTTTTTTTTTTTTTTTGTAGACCAGGCTGGTCTTAAGGCTTTTGCTACCATGCCTGGCTTAAGACACAGTATTTGTGATGGTTATTCCTGGGTGCCAACTTGGCTGGACTAGGCATGAACAAATAAGAGAAAAAAGAATCTTCAGAATATGGATCCCGAGCTGACGGATGGCCCACCCGAAATGTGGGTGTTACCTTTTGCCGGTAGGCAGTATAAAAGGGCATGGCAGCCAGGCTTTAGGGTGCGCATGCCTTTAACTTCCTAGCCTTGGGAGGCAGTGGCAGACGATTCTTGTGAGTTCAAGGCCACCTGGTCTCCAGAGTGAATTCCCGACAGCTGGGCTACAGGGGAGACCCTGACTTAGCGCATGGGCAGAGTGAGCTGGATCCCCTTTTTCCTGCGGCTTGCCCTCTCTCATCTGGTGAGTTATCTTGCTTAACTGTGATCAACATTTTGGATCCCAATGTGTACTGAGACAGGCAGATCTCTGGACATCAAGATTGGGACTACTGAGACATCCAGCCTTGTGGACGGAGCAGTTCCTTGGGATTTTCAGCCTCTTCAGTGTGGCACGGCTATTCTTGGACTCCTTGACTTTATTCCATGAGCAAATCAATAAATCGTATATAGATGTTCATTCTATTGATTTTGTTCCTTTAGAGAGCCCTGACAATGCATCCCTCCAAAAACCTGAAACTTATCCGCCCTTAGAGCTGCTCTCCCCTTTCTCTGCCAACCCCACCACACATCCTCTAGCAATAGCCTTTCTACTCTCCTTCTGTTACTGAGTCCCTCGGATTTCACCTATATGAAAAGTTACAGTGTTGTGCTTAGAATGTAAAATGTCTCCCACAGACTCATCTATTTAAACACTTGATTCCCACCTAGTGACACTGTTTGGGAGGTATTCAGAACTTCTGGAACAGGGAGCATGGTTGGTGGAGGTGGGTCACAGGGCCAAGCCTTGGACGGTGAGTCTGCCCCACTGGCCACTGGGACTGCTTCTTGAACAGCTAAGAAGTGGCAAACAATGACCAGCTCCCACCACTACAGACCAAGACGCTCTAACCACTGTGACATCCATGCCATGATAGACTATTCCTTCTGACCTGTGAGCCAATATAAGCACCCCTTCACCCCTTAAGTTGCTTTAGCAGGTATTTAGGCACAGTGGTGAGAAAAATAAGACACATTGCAGTGGCCTTTCTGTGGCTGGGCCATGTGTCACTATGTAGCTCAGTAAAAGTATTTAAGGCTGATAGGACTTGCCCATTGAATACACATACATCTCTTTTCATCAAGCATTCATCAATGACAGATACTAGAAATTACTTCCTGTATCCCGTATGAATGATGGGAGTGGCAACTCTTCAACATACTGATTCCCATTCCTTTGCACATATTTCCAGATTAGGACTGATGGTTACATGATAGTTCTCAGGTGCTTTTAGAAGTACTGAGTATTTGCTGGGTGTGGTGGGCACACACCTTAATCCCAGCATTCCAAGGCAGAGACAGCAGATCTCTATGAGTTCAATGGCCAGCACCTGGTCTACTTAGTGAGTTCCAGGCGAGCTGGGGGCAATCAAGAAGACGCCTGTCTCAAAAAATAAAAAAAAAAAAAAAAAAAAGAATGGCAAACTATTCACATATTATATATATATAATACTTTCCCAATGAATACATAAATATATAGACATTTCATATATATATAGTACTATATGGTGTGTGTGTTGTGTGTGTGTGTTGTGTCAGATATTTAAGTTCAATGTCTTTCGTGTCACGCATGACCACAACTTCCACACAACTGTCCGTCCCTTCTTGGCTCAGCTCCAATATTTGCCTCCTGCCTGCAGGCCGACAGTCTCTAGGCCTTCACTCCCAAAAGAAGAGGGGAGGGAAGCTGCAGGAGTAACTGGTGGACAATGAAATGAACTCACATGCAAGACATGGAGAGCCAGGGAGGATAAGAACTCCGTTTATTTCTGTCAGTGAGGTCTANAAAAAAAAAAAAAAAAAAAAAGGAACATTAATTGTTCTTGCAAAGGACCTGGGTATGGTTCCCAGCACCCACATGTCAGCTAACAACCATCCATAACTCCAGTTCCAAGGGATTCAATGCCCTCTTCTGACCTCCCCAGGCATTGCACAAGATGGGTGCATTTACACATGCATGTATTTGTGTGGCACAATGTGATGCTATGATAGCAATGACACTAAAGAATTATTAATCAAGTTAATTAATGCATCTGCCAGGTCATCTACTTAGCATTTCTTGGTGGTGAAAACATTTACAATTTGTTTTTTTAACAATTTTAACAAATTTTTTAACAATTTTTGGTTTGTTTTCGTGCTTTTTTTTGTTTTTGTTTGGTTGGTTCTGATGTTCTGTGTTGTTGTTGTTGTTGATGTTTGAGACAAGGTCTGGCTATGTGGCCCTGGCTGGCCTGGAACTTGCTAAGTAGACTAGGCTGGCCTCAAACTTATGAGATCTGCCTGCCTCTGCCTCCTAAGTGCTGGGATTGAAGGTGTGCACCATATGGCCAGCTTTTATTTTAACAATTTTAAGTAGATACTATTTTCAGTGTAGTCACTAAACTGAAGGAGATCTCAGTTCATCCCTTGTGATGGTTAATCCTGGGCATCAACTTGACTGGAGTAGGGATGAACAAATAAGAGAAAAAGATCTTCAGATTGGACTACCTCAAGCCGGATGGCCCACCCGAAATGTGGGTGTTACCTTCTGCCTGCAGCCAGTATAAAAGGGCATGGCAGCCAGGCTTGGTGGCGCATGCCTTTAATCCTAGCACTTGGGAGGCAGAGGCAGGCGGATCTTTGTGAGTTCAAGGCCAGCCTGGTCTACAGAGTGAATTCCAGGACAGCTGGGGCTACAGGGAGACCCTGACTTGAAAAGGCCATGGCAGAGTGAGCTGGTCCCCTTTTTCCTGCGGCTTGCCTCTCTCTCACTGGTGAGTTTGTCTTGCTTCTGTGATCAACTCTTTGGATCCCAGTGTGTACTGAGACAGGCAGATCTCCTGGAATCAGATTGGGACTACTGAGACATCCAGCCTTGTGGACTGAGCAGTTCCTTGGATTCTCAGCCTCTTCAGTGTGGCACGGCTATTCTTGGACTCCTTGGACTTTATCCCATGAGCAAATCAATAAATCTGTATATAGATTCATTCTATTGATTCTGTTTCTTTAGAGAGCCCTGACTAATGCATCCCTCCAACCTGAAACTTATCCCCTTAGAGCTGCTCTCCCCTTTCTCTGCCAACCCCACCACACATCCTCTAGCAATAGCCTTTCTACTCTCCTTCTGTTACTGAGTCCCTCGGATTTCACCTATATGAAAAGTTACAGTGTTGTGCTTAGAATGTAAAATGTCTCCCCAAACCCATCTTGGAAACATCCGTCCCAGCTTGTGACTCTGTTTTGGAAGGTTTCAGAACTTCTGGAACAGGGAGCATGGTTGGTGGAGGTGGGTCACAGGGCCAAGCCTTGGACGGTGAGTCTGCCCCACTGGCCACTGGGACTGCTTCTTGAACAGCTAAGAAGTGGCAAACAATGACCAGCTCCCACCACTACAGACCAAGACGCTCTAACCACTGTGACATCCATGCCATGATAGACTATTCCTTCTGACCTGTGAGCCAATATAAGCACCCCTTCACCCCTTAAGTTGCTTTAGCAGGTATTTAGGCACAGTGGTGAGAAAAATAAGACACATTGCAGTGGCCTTTCTGTGCCTGGCCTGTGTCACTTAGCTCAGTAAAAGTTTAAGGCTGAATAGGATTCCATTGAATACATACATCTCTTTTCATCATGCATTCATCAATTGACAGATACTAGAATTACTTCTGTATTGTAATGAATGGATGGGAGTGGCATCTCTTCAACATACTGATTCCCATTCCTTTGCACATATTTCCAGATTAGGACTGATGGTTACATGATAGTTCTCAGGTGCTTTTTAAGAGACTGCAGATTGGCTGGGTTTGGTGGCACACACCTTTAATCCCAGCATTCCAGAGGCAGAGACAGGCAGATCTCTTGTGAGTTCAAGGCCAGCCTGGTCTACTTAGTGAGTTCCAGGCCAGCTGGGGGGCATCAAGAAGACGCTGTCTCAAAAAAAAAAAAAAAAAAAAAGAATGCAAACTATTTCACATATATATATATATATATTCCCATATACATAAATATATAGACATTTCATATATATATATATATATGTGTGTGTGTGTGTGTGTGTGTGTGTGTGTCATTTGTTCAATGTCTTTGTGTCACGCATGACCACATTCCACACACTGTCGTTCCCTTCTTGGCTCAGCTCCAGGACTTGTCTCCTGCCTGCAGGCCGACAGTCTCTAGGCTTCACTCCCAAAAGAAGAGGGGAGGGGAAGCTGCAGGAGATAACTGGTGGAAATGAATGAACTCACATGCACATGGAGAGCCAGGGAGGATAAGAACTCCGTTTATTTTCTGTCAGTGAGGTCTATATATTGAAGACTACTGTGCTCTGGGCAAGGAAGTGGGGAGCAGGCAGAAGGGAAAGGTGAGCCACCTTGGTTCTAATTGGGGGCTACAAAGCTCCAGTTTGTGCAACAGGTAACTAGAGGTGTGACATTTTGCTCAATGCCTCAAGGGAAGGGGCCTGGAACTTTGCAGAGATAGGGCAAAGCAAGAATCATTGTAATATCCTGAATCTTCCTGCTACAGATAATTCTGAATGCCCACAGAGATATCAGATAACTGGAGATCTTCTAGGACAGGTCTTACAAGTTCTCACTTCAAGCCACACACAAAGTTTCATTCCTACAACCCATCCTTTGTTTTTTAATTAAAATGGGGCAGTAATGTCAAAGTCCTCTAGGGAGTCCCCTGGGATGGCCTGGTATTGCACTAGAACAGTCTTGTCCAAGACCTCAGTGAAACTGGAGAACACAGGGTGTGATAGTCAGGAGGACTCCTAGGGTGAAAATGGGTCCCAGTAAGGAAAGTAACCAGGTAGTCAGGGGGTTGGAAAACCATGGGACAGAAACTTGTGGGGAGTGTTTATCACAGAGTTCTTTCCTGAGGTCTTTTAGAGTTTTAACATTTTGCTCAATAATACCAGACTCATTTAAATAAAAACAACATTCCTCCCCCAGGAACATGCAGGTTCCCCCATTTTCTGCAGTCAGTAAGTCCAGGGCTTGTCGGTTCTGCATCACCACATTGGCCATAGAAGTTATCTGTCTCTGGAGCAATTCAAGGCTATTTGTTGTGGACGCCATTGTCTCATCAAGCTTATCTTGGAAGTCTGCTTCCATGCTGTAGACCCTCGCTAGGGCTCCGCCCACCGTTCCCATCGCTGCCGTAGAGAGAATGATGCCTAGGCTGACCAGAAGAGGGATGAATATCTCTCTCTTTTGATGGTCCGGGTCTGGTCACAGGATCCAAGTGACTTCCTCCTTCTCATAAAGGAAGAGCTGGGGAGTGATCATTACAGGCAAACAAATTCCAGAACCAGTAGCATTTATACAGAGAGATTCAGTTCCATCAAACCAGAGAAAGAATGGGGATTTGACACAAAGGGTCCTATCGAGAGGGACACTTCGGAGGCACCTGGGGTCTGGGGCTGCTGCAGCTCTCACCAAACAAATAGGAAGTGTAGTGAGTTGGTTAAAGAGAGAAATGCCGTGAAACACTGGCTCTATCTCCATGGGGGCAGATTCCTGTAAAGAGGTGTTAGAAGGAACGGCAGTGAAAAGAGGCTGTGTAAGGGATGCACAGAAAAAACATTGGGAGATATTAGGGTGGGTGGTGTAATTGAGGAGATCTCTGGCGTATTCAATGTACTAAGGCCATGTTAGATTCCTGTAATAGAATGTGGGATTGAGTGAGGATGGGTTAAGGAGTTAGAACAAGCTGGCAAGAGATACGGATGTCTGCCGTTGGGTACCAGGCATTGCTGTAAGGGTAGAGTTTTCCCTGTACTCCAGCTCTCCAGTACTCACTCCAGAGGTCCTGTATATTAATTTTAAACTGGTTATTTTGGATTTGAAACAGGCTTCTTGGGCTGCAAACACTCTCCAACCTGCAAGACCAGAATCTGCAACCGCCATAAGTATCAGCTTCCTGCAAACACTGTCCTTTGTTAAGATGGGTGAAGCAGATAAAGGGTGCCTGAGAGGTAGTGGTGGAATTGGGAAACACAGTGATTGTGATTGCCTTGTTGTAGCCTTGCAAAAGACAGTCGCTGGTTCCAATTACCTGATTTCTTCCCTCCCAAGTTTCTCTGACAAAAATCACCAGACACGGGTCCAACTCAAAGGTCTATTACAGGCTGGGCAGAGACAGAGTTAGTTTGAACTATTATGAGAGCAGCTAAAAGGATGGCAGACAGGGGTGTGGAAGGGGGACACATGGATTTTGCAGAAGTGAGGAGTTGGTCAAGTTTCTTTCAGAGCAACAGGCATGCCATCTTTTTGGTCGGCAGGGATGAATCTGACATTTCTGGCTGGAATCCAAATGGGTCTTGGAAAATCCTGTGGGAAGATGCAAGCAAAGCCCCTCCCAGTTATTAACAGTGGATCAGGTCCTTTCCACTGATTATCTAAAGGGTCTTTCCATGTGACAAGTATTTGAGGAACAGTGCTTGGTGTCTGCCAATGTTTGACTATGGCTGGAACTTTGATTCTCCGTGTTAAAGAGGTTTAGAGTTGCCAATGCCATGGTCAGCTGGATATTAGGAGGGTATTTCTCCACCTTTTGTTTTAATAGCTGATTTTTTAGGACCTGATGGGTCCATCTTATGATGCCTTGTCCCTGTGGATTATGAGGGATACCTGTATGATATGCAATATTCCATAATTGACAAAATGATTTAAAGCGAGAGCTAGCAAATGCTGGCCCATTGTCCATTTCGATCTGTTTGGGAATGCCCATGGTAGCAAAGGTAAGAAGTAGGTGGGCAGTGAGGTCCTTGGCTTTCTCTCCTGTATGTGGAGTAGCCCAGATAAATTTGGAATAAGTGTCCACGGTGACAAATACATACTTTTGTTTTCCAAAGGAAGCTAAGTGTGTAATATCAGTTTGCCAGAGTGCATTGGCTTTCAATCCCCTGGGGTTAAGTCCCAAAACCTGTAGCACGGGTGTTTTAATTAGAGCAGAACAGGACTGGAGAGATGGCCTAGCAGTTAAGAGTGCTGACCGCTCTTGCAGAGGACCCGGGTTCGATCCCCAGCACCCACATGGCGGCTGAGAACCGTCTGAAACTCCAATTCCAGGAGAACTCCAGTTCCAGGGGAATCCGACACCCTCTTCTGACCTCCACGGCATTGCATGACACGGGTGCACAGACTTGCATGCAGACAGTACATTCATACACATGCAGAAATAAATAAAATTAATTAAAAAAAAATTACAGCAGAACAGGAGGAACAAGTTACTGAGAAACTGAACTGCTTGCAATCCTCAGCGTGGAGGGGGAATGAAAAGAAACAGTCTTTGATATCTAAGGCTAGCAGAGGGGTGTTAGCTGGGATAGCAGAAGCAAGGGGGAGACCACTCTGCCCCCATAATATGCATAGACCGTGGCCCCCATAATATGCATAGTTCTGTTAATGGCTCACAAATCTTGTAAGAGATGCCAACCTCCTTGTGGTGGTTTGAATGAGAATGTCCCCCATAGGCTTTAAGGATTCAGACACTTTGTCTCCAGTTGGTGGTACTGTTCTTGGAGGTCTTAGAAGGTGAGGTCATGCTGAAGAAAGTACATCATTGGGGGTGGGCTTAGTGAGTTTAACAAGCCTCGTGGTCTCCAGTATCTCTCTCTCTCTCTCTGCTTCCTGTGCTCGTTGCAAGATGTGACCTTCAGCTTCCTGCTCCAGCCCCAGCCACCATGCTTTCTACCACAATGAACTCTGATTCCCTGGAACCATCAATTGTAAGGTCAAATAAACTCTTCTTTTTAAAAGTTCCCTTGTTCATGGTGGTTTTATCACAACAACAGAAAAGTGACTAATACAGTTATTTGGTACCAGAGAGTGGGCTGTTGGCTGTGAAGAACCTGACCATGTAGATGTTTGGAGAAATGTGGAAGACTTTGGAACTTTGGGTTAGAAAAGCTGTTGATTACTGTAAGCAGAGCTTAATGGGCCATTCTAGTAGAAGCCTGGAAGAAAGCATTGCTGCAAAAAATGTAGTTCCAGAGGAAAATAAAGACTTAGGCAGCAACTGGGATATTTTGAAAAAGAGTCTGGCAGCAGTTTGCCCACAGCCCAAATGCTTTCCTGATGCTAAGTTGAAAAGCAATGGATTAATGTCTTTGGCAGAGGATATTTCAAGACAACCTAATGTAGAAATGGTGGTGTGGCTATTAATGGTGAATATTGTACAGATCTACAGTGAAAAAGAGCAAATGGGGCAGAAAGAAATGCAGAATGTACAGTTTGGATCTGAAAAGTACACAAGGAAGATTAAAGGTGTGGCCAAGGCATGAGAAGGAAAGGCTTCCATTCATAAGGAGATTAAAGTTATTAAGGAGAGGCCTAGCTATTTACAAGTAAACAATGGAAAAAGTGTGATTAAGGAGGGGCATCGAGATTTACAAGTAAACAACAGAAATAGTACCTTCAGGGAAAGACCACACCTAGCTAATCCTCCAACTTTTGAAAGGAAAATACTGAAAGCATTTTCTGCTCCAACAAGTCCAGGACAGAAAAAATTTGCAAATGTGGTTAAAGTAGGAGAGAGTTCATCCAGAACTTGCAGCCAAACTCAGCAATTTCATTCACGTGGTGCTGGCTTTAGAGGCACAAAGGATGCCAGTGTGAAGGGGCAATCTTCCTCCGTGGTTTCAGAGAGCCACAGAGGCCAGGCAGAATACAGCAGGGGCATCCCTGAATAAAGAAGACCCCAATAGGCCATTGCATGAAGCTGTGAATGTGAAGCCTGGTTGGCAGCGGAGACCCCAAGAAGACATTCGAGATGCCAGACCTGTAAGATATTTGCTAAGGAGAGCTGCATACAGGGAGAGGTACCAGCCTAAGAAAGAGATGTGTGTTGCAAGCAAAGCTGGAAGAGCTGAGCCATCTAAGCCCTTTGGAAATTCAGTCCCAGAAGTTGCACATGGAACTACTGGACTTGGTGTTTGCCCTGCTGGTTTTTGGTCTTGTTTTGGTCCAGTATTTCCTCACTATGCCTCTATTCCTCCCTTTTGGGATGGGAATGTGTATTCAGTTCCACTGTATGTTGGGAGTATGTAATTTGCCTTTTGATTTTACAGGAGCTTACAGTTAAGAGATTGGCCTGTGTCTCAGAAGAGATTTTGGACTATATACTTGAATAGAATTGTGCTGGATAGCTTTAGTGTTAACTTGACACACCTGGGTTGAGGGAGCCTCAGTTGGGGAATTGGCTCCATTGGATTGGCCTTTGGCCACATCTGTGGAGTATTGTCTTGATGGTTGAGCAGTGTGGGAGGGCCCAGCCCACAATGAGTAGTGCCACCCTGGGCAGGTTGTTGTGTACTGTATAAGAAGGCGGGCTGGGCATGAGCCAGGAGAGCAAGCCAGTGAATAGCACTCCTCCATGGCCTGTGCTCAGCTCCTGCCTCCAGGTTCCTGCCCTGAGTTCCTGCCTTGGGCTCCCTAAGTGATGAACTGTGACCTGGGAGATGTAAGCTGAATAAACCCTTTCCTCCCCAAGTTGGTGTTGGTCAGAGTGTTTTGTCACAGCAATGGAAGACAAACTAGAACAAGAATTGAGACTGGTAAAGAATATGGGGACTTTTAAGGTTGGACTAAATGCATTTTGCATTTTATATGGTCATGAACCAATGGGGCCAGGGAGTGGAATGTGGTGGTTTGAATGAGAATGTCCCCCATAGGCTTTAAGTATTCAGACATTTTGTCTCCAGTTGGTGGCACTGTTCTTGGAGGTCTAAGAAGGTGTGGCTGTGCTGAAGGAAGTACATCATTGGGGGCGGGCTTAGTGAGTTTAACAAGCCTCATGGTCTCCAGTCTCTCTCTCTCTCTCTGCTTCCTGTGCTCATTGTGAGATGTGACCCTCAGCTTGCTGCTCCACCATGCTTCTGGCCACAATGGACTCTGATTCCCTGGAACCGTCAATCATAAGCTCAAATAAACTCTTCCCTTTATAAGTTCCCTTGCTCATGGTGGTTTTATCACAGCAACAGAAAAGTGACTAATACACTCCTGTTGCCCTTTTTATGACAAACGCAGGGGTGTTCCAGGGACTGCGAGATGGATGGATATGTCCCAATGAAAATTGCTCCTTGACTAAGTCTTGGAGAGTTTGTAATTTCTCCCCTGGTAAGGTACACTGCTCAATCCAGACTGGATCATCTGATTTCCAGTCCAGACGAGGGGGAGAATACTCTGCAGTGACCCTCAGGATTGGGGGTGCTTCTTGCTGAGATGATGGAGGCATTTTCCCCCAGTCTGAGCATGGTTGTTCTCATTTGGAGTGGTAATAACCACATCCAAAGCCTCCAAAATGTCTCACCCTAGAAGACTGATATTAGTGGGTGCTATTTTTTATTTTTTTATTTATTTCTGTATGTGTATGAATGTATTGTCTGCATGCAAGTTTGTGAACCCATGACGTGCAATGCCGCAGAGGTCAGAAGAGGGTGTCGGATTCCCCTGGAACTGGAGTTCTCCTGGAATTGGAGTTTCAGACGGTTCTTGGCTGCCATGTGGGTGCTGGGGATCGAACCGGGTCCTCTGCAAGAGCGGTTGGTGCTCTTAACAGCTAGGCTATCTCTCCAGCCCCAAGTGGGTGCTATTAATGGGTGAATATGAACTGTGTTTCCATCAGGGTCTTCCCAGCTGTAAACATTTTTAGTCATGTAAGACTGTGAAGGCCCTCCTATTCCTAGAAGTTTAGGTCCTGGGAGCAAGGGCCAGTCAGGGGGTATTTCTTGCTGTTTTATAATGGTTCTCTCTGCCCCTGTACCTATCAAACATTTAAAAGACCTCCCCCCAATTTTAATGGTCAATGCAGGATGTGAGCTTTCTGAAATAGGCGCTACCCAGAGGGCGTGCACTGACTCTTTTCCCCCCTTTTTTTCCTTGGGCTAGGGGCTGCCCATCTAGGAGTTTAAAGGTGGCATTTTTTTCCATCTTTGTCATACTTTGAGCAGCAATCTTTCCTCCAATGATATCCTTTTTTACACCAGGGGCAAAGAACACATGGGGGGGTGTTCAGAAAGCCCTCTGGGAAAGACTGGTGCTTTCAGGCACTGTCTTTTCCAATGACCTCTGTCTCCACAGTTAAAACGTTTCTCATTTGTGGTGACAGCAACCACAAAGGCTTGAAATAGGTAATTAGCTTTGTGGGAGGCTGTGCCCACATCCTGAGTTGCCACTATCCATCCGTCATAATGGTCATCTTTTAAGCCCTGGCACACTTGTTTGCATTCCAAATTCATTCCCTCCCAAACAATATTTCTAAGGAGTGTCTCTCTGGCTGCAGAGTTGTGGATCCTTCTCTCTAGACTGCTTTTAGTTCTTAAGATAAAATCAGACAGGGGTTCCTCAGGTTTTTGCCTAGGAAATAATAAGGAGAAACTGGCCTGGGATTCAGTGGGTGGTGTAATTCAATCTCGGGTCTGTAGGGCGCAAAGGCGGACCTTGTCAAAGTACCCTGGGGCCAGTCCAGCCTGTAGCATCCCTGTGCTAAAATCTCCTTCTCCAAAGAGCTGTTCATAACCCCAGTCTACATTAGGTTGCCCTTGATTTCTCTGAACCTGTTGGAGACATTCGTCTCTGTACAGTGCTCCCCATTGTAAAAATAGCAGACCTGGAAGTGAAGATCTACAGATATCTCTCCAGTCCTGGGAAGTGTTAAGAGAAGTGCAAAAGCTCTGGAGAATGGACTTAGTCCATGGTGCCTGGACACCATCCTCTCTGACTGCTTGCCTGAGTTCTTTCAACTGACTTGCCTGGTACAGGTACCAGTTTAGAGGATGACCTCCAGTTGGAACTACATTAATGGGGAATGCCTGTAATTGAAGATCTGGGTTATCCCGAATCTGGCACCGTTTTTCTGTAGCAGAGAGGGAAGAGGTTGAGGGTGAAGGTGTTCCAGGCCCCTTGAGAGGGAGTGGCTGATAACTAGGGGAAAGGTTAAGGCTAGCCACTTGGATGTTTTGATTATCCTGTTCTATTTTTACTGGGTCTGAAGCTTGGGGGCTTTCAGAGGGAATTTTATTGGGGTTCTCAAGGGGAATTTTATCAGGTTCTTGGGAGGAGGGGGTCTGTGATTTAATTTTGTTGTTTTCTTTTCCTGGCATGGTTTGGTGAGAAGGCCCTAAGCATTGTCTCACTGCAGCTAGTAGTGGCAAGAATGTGAGAGATGCTGGAGCATTTTCTTGTTGTCTAGCATTCTGTGCCACACACGTCCAGGATTCTGAATTCCATAAGTCTGCAGGGGACATCCATGGGGCAATATTAAGAGTCTCACTCCAAAAGGAGGCAGCTTCCTGCGTGGAAATTTTAACTCCTCGACTCTTGAGCAGAGTTTTTTTTTAGTTTTTAATTTTTTTTTATTTTTTAATAATAGGACATAAGGAATGAATACAGGCATCCTTCATGTAAAACCAATTTGCAAGTAGAGGAGAGTTTTTATTTTCTTAGCCTATGGGTCTTTTTGGCATGTCTGTTTGTTAACCATGATAAAGAGAGATAGGAAATGCTAGTGGTTAGGGAAAGAGACAGTTCAAAAGACTAACCTCACGGGAAGAGAGAATTCCATGGAGATGTGCCAAGCTGGCCTTATAGAGGACAGAGATGTAAAGCAGATTCAAAGATTAATCTCTCGTGGGAAACAAGTTAAATTCCACAGAGATATACCATAGCTGGTCGTGACTACCCTGGTTAGGGGGGATATCTCCTTGTCTCTACGGTAAAACCCTCCAAGATTTCCCTCAAGGGCTAAGAGAGAGCCCAAGAATACCTTGTTTCCTTCTTCCTTTGGTGGAAAGTCCAGCCGCACATTCTGGGCTCCAGTTGTCATTTGTTCAATGTCTTTGTGTCATGTGTGACCACATTCAACATGCTGTCGTTCCCTTCTTGGCTCAGCTCCAGGTCTTGTCTCCTGCCTGCAGGCCGACAGTCTCTAGGCTTCACTCCCAAAAGAAGGGGGGAGGGAAAACCGCAGGAGATCACCCGTGGAAATAAACGAACTCACACGCATGTGGAGAGCCACGGAGGATAGGAACTCTGTTTATTTTCTGTCAGTGAGGTCTATATATTGAAGACTACTGTGCTCTGGGCAAGGAAGTGGGGAGCAGGCAGAATGGAGGGGTGAGCCTCCTTGGTTCTAATAAGGGGGCTACAGAGCTCCAGTTTGTGCAACAGGTAACTAGAGGTGTGACATTTTGCTCAATGCCTCAAGGGAAGGGGCCTGGAACTTTGCAGAGATAAGGCAAAGCAAGAATCATTGTAATATCCCAAATCTTCCTGCTACAGATAATTCTGAATGCCCACAGAGATATCAGATAACTGGAGATCTTCCAGGACAGGTTTTTTTTTTTTAATTTTTTTTTTATTTCCGTACGTGTATGAATGTATTGTGTGCATGCAAGTCTGTGCACCCGTGACGTGCAATGCCGCGGAGGTCAGAAGAGGGCGTCGGACTCCCCTGGAACTGGAGTTCTCCTGGAATTGGAGTTTCAGACGGCTCTCGGCCACCATGTGGGTGCTGGGGATCGAACCCGGGTCTTCTGCAAGAGCGGTCGGCGCCTCTTAAGCGCCGACATCTGGTAGGCCAAGCGCTCCAGCCCAGAACTGAGGACAAGGTTCTTGAAAGTTGCTCACTTCAAACCTACACAAGTTCATATAACTCATATATATATTTATATAGTATATAAGTTAATAGTTAATATATATATATATGACTGTCTTTATATCTTCAACTAACCAATCACAAGAAGGGGTGTCACTCTGGGGGAGGTATTTGTGTTACTTTTCTCACTGCTGTGGAGAAACATAGTAAAAGCAATTTAAGGGAGGAAGGATTTACCTTCCTTTATGATAGGATACATTCACAAAGAGATATGTAGACATACATTATAAATGCTGACAGTGGACTCTCACTGTTGGGCACTCAGAGCTCTTTGGCTTTTGTACTTCTTTTGCTACTTTCCTATGAAGTTGAAACTACTTTAAAACAAAAAAAGAGTCCAAAGGGCCCATTCAAAGTATGAAGTTAAGGGGATGGAGAGATGGCTCAATGGTTAGGATCATTGGAAGCTCTTGCAGAGGACCCACATGGCAGTTAACAACCATCCTTGACTCCAGTTCCAGAGGATTTAGTGCCCTCTTCTGGCCTCCATGGGCATTGCATGCACGTTGTACACTTACATATGTACAGGTAAAATAAAAATACATAAAATAAAAATAAATCAAAAATTTTTAATGTATATTTTTATTGAATTCTTGTGCATTTCATACAAAACATCTTAATCATCTTTATACCCCATCCACAACCCCCATTGCGCCCAACTAGATTCCATGCACTCTATCATATATGTTAAAGCCTAGTGAGTGAAGTTAGTGTACCCAGATGTTCCTCGATGTAAGTTCCTGCACTGGAGTCTAGTCAACCTATCTAGAGTCCCTCCCTTAAAGAAGATCGACTCTCCCTCGCCCAGCAGTAATCAGTTGTCAATAGTTCCTCAGCCAAGGTTAGGGCCTGCTGCCCATTTCCCCAGTTCTGTGCTGGGTTTTTGTCTGGGTTTACATGGATCTTGTGCATGCTGACACCATTGCTATACATTTATATGAACAAGTTCCCAGAAGCCTGGAAGACTCTGTTTCCTTATGGTCATTCACCACCTCTTACCATCTTTCCTCCTCCTTCTTCTGAAATGGTCCCTGAGCTGTGGGTGGGTGAGGTTTAACATAGGAGTACTGTCCAGGACACACTCTCTGCAGTCTCTTATTCTCTACTCCTTGGCTAGTTGTGGCCTTCTGTGCCCATTATACTCTGTTGCATGAGGAAGCTTCACTGGTGAGAGTTTAAAGATGCATTAGCACTCTTTCTACCACCTGTTGCATTATGTTCAATGAGCCTTACATGTAGAAGTTCTACTGTAGATGTGTCAGATAGGGCTGGACATCTTTCAGGGAAATGTATTTTCTATGTGTAACCAGTTGTAGAACACTATTGTAAGTCTCTGTTGCAAAAAGAAGATTCTTTGATAAGTAGTGACAGGTATACTTGTCTAGAAATAAAAGGATCCATATTTAACATACAGTAAGAAATTACATTTGACAGAGGTAGGTTTTCTCTAGGATCTATGACCTGTCCAGCCATGTGTATTTGGCTATGTTTACAATGCTACACTTACAATGAGTTCCCTCCCATTGAGAAGGTTTTAGGTCCAAGAGAGTTGTTGATTACTCGCAAGATTAAAATGTCAATACTGAACTATTGGTCATTGTTGTGGTTGTTGGGCTTTAAAGCTGGTGTTAGTCTTTTCAAGTTAGGGTCTCCCTGTAGCCCCATCTGTCCTGGAACTCACTCTGTAGACCAGGCTGACCTTGAATTCACAAAGATCCACCTGCCTCTGCCTCTCAAGTGCTAGTATTGAAAGCATGCGCCACCACGCCCAACCTTTAATCCTAGCACTCGGGAGGCAGAGGCAGGTGGATCTTTGTGAGTTCAAGGCCACTCTGGTCTACAGAGTGAGTTCCAGGACAGATGGGGCTACAGGGAGACCCTGTCTCAAAAGACCAAAAAAAAAAAAAAAAGTAAACCTGGTGTTGGACAACTGATTGATTTTCTCCTGTAGCAGCTTGCATAGTATCCTCCAGAATTATGAGAGCTAGACTTCAGGGAGGAGGCTTTCAGATCAGTTCTAGCTCTATTGCACCACATCCTATGTCCAAAGAATATCCTGTCTTTAGCAATAGGATCTTACCTTCAAGTTCTAGGAGGTAATCAAGGGCTATGGCCATAGCCTGTGTAATTTTGTTAGTTTTGAGACAAGTTTCCTTGGCTAGCCTAGAACTCAGAGATAATCCTGCCTCTGCCACCCCAGTGCTAAGACTAAAGGCATGTGCTGCCACATATAGATGCCTGCCAGAGTGTCAAGCCAGAGGAACCTCAGCTTGTGCCAGCTCAAGAGAGCTTCCAGTGCCCTCTCAATTGCCTTCTTTGGAAGCTCAGTGTTTGAAGTTCACACAGAGTTTACATGTAAGTACTCTCACAGTGCAAAACACAGGAATTTTCCCATCATAATAGTAAGAAAACAGCACACCATGCCCAGGGCCTTGGAGAGTGGCCCAGTAACAGACCTCCTTTGATGTATGTGAAGATGGGGCAGGGAGGGGGGTTAAGATAACCTATTTCCCAGCATTCCAGGAAAACAGCTGTCTAATTAGTCTGCTCATGAAGCAGACTCTCTCCTCCTCAAGCCTCTGCATCAACAAAGCCAGAAATCTGTTAACTCTTAGTGAGCCAAGTGCCAGGAGCTTGTTAACTGTTAGTAGCTGTGTATTATCCTTAAGGGATAAGGGAAGTGGCTACAATATACACAGCCTTTAGTGACCTTTATATTAACAACTAAAATTGAGTTCCTACATTATATAGTCAATCTCTCTCAACACATTGGATTTATTCATTTAAAAGCATATTGGGCTGGAGCAATGACTCACTGGTTAAGAGCTTTTGGGAAATCCAGCTTGAATTGCAGGCTAGCTTTCCAGCTGGCATGCCTCAGGGCACAACTTGGCCAAGAGTCTGGCTCCACCCCAAGAAGGAGGAAGCAGCATGGCCTAGATGTGCAATGCTGGGTGGAACAAGGTGTACAGTGGCACGGAGTTGGAGGCTCATGATTGGTCCTGGGAACTAACGTCATTTGGTTTATAAAAGCAAGCTGTGGGAATGAGTAAATTTGAATTCCATAGTAACATCACAGAGTTCCCGGCCTTTATTTTTTATTAATTATTTTGCACATACAGGCTAAGGTAGGCCTGCATTTAGTTTGGGTGGCCTGTGCATTGGAAAAAGGTTCCCTTTGCGGACCACCAACCTGGGTACCTGGTGTTGTGAGTGAAATTCCTGTCCAGGCTCTGGGCAGGTAGGAAGTCATGGCCAAGAGTGGAATACGTGTCTCATTGGTCCAAGATAAGAGCCTAAGTTGGAATTATCACTTAGGCTGGGCTAAGGGAAGTAGCCAGCTGGCCTCTGCACCAAGATGCCAGCTCCCCACAGCAATTGTGGGCAGATGCTGTGTCCTCCTCCCCCTTAGCAGGGTCACGTGGTCCCTGTTCACCATAAAAAGAAAAGCTTCCTAAGAAGAGCACTGGCTGTTCTTGCAGAAGACCTGGGTTAGAATCTCATGGCAGCTAACAACAGTCCATATCTCCAGTTCCAGAGGATCCAACACCTTCTTCTAACCTGTATGGATATAGCATGACACGAGTACATTTGCATTCATGCAGGCAGTATGCTAATACACATAAAATAAAAATAATAAATTAAAAAATTTAAAGTAACTTTTGATTGGTTAACATAGGAGAATTGATGGCTCATGAATACTTTAACAAATGCATTCACTGAGTGTGGAGTGGTTAGATCAGGGACCTGCCAGGACCACCTGAAGCACAGATAGGAGCCAGGCGCTTCAGTCAGGCAGATTTTAGGATAGATCTACCCCTGGGTTGCTGGTTGCTTGATTCGTTGGTTGGATAGCTAAATCTTGGTCTTGGGAGGCTGGCGGGGTGGAGTCACCCTGCTAGCTGGGATTAAAGGTGGGCCTGTTAAATCCATGTCTGTTGTGGCTGTCAGGGCAGAGTTGCCCTTGTAGCTGGTATTAAAATTGGGCCTGGGGGCTGGAGAGATAGTCTAGCGGTTAAGAGTGCTGCCTGCAGCAGAGGCAGCCATATGCCTGTATGTCCCAAATCTAATTGGCTATTGGCTCTCTCCTTGGAGGAATGACCCATGGCTGATGCCACAAGCTTACATTCTCTACAGGTTAGGAGACATCATAAGCCACAGTAAGACCCCATCATATTTAACAGGAAAAAATGTAGTTCGTGGATCAACATCTCATCTAAACATATATGTCTATAACAAAGTAACCTACCATAACTATTAATGCTGCTTAAATACCTATATCTGATTGCTTGTGCTTCATTGGTAGGATCGAAAGGTTATTCCTGGACAGTCAGCCCATGAAAGGAAACAGCCAGAATTGACCAGAATCCAAGACAACAGCTCCAGAGAGAGTGGACTGTTCTGCTTCTCATCCACTTGTGCCCCTTTTCTAAGCCCAGGGAATAATCTGCGGAAGAGGGGGCGTGGTGGAATGTAAGGGCTGCGATTGGGGTGAAGGGTGAAAACTACAGCAATGTAGTCTGGACCCTCATTTGGTTAACCTGATTGAACATGCAACCCCTCACCCACCGCTAGAAGGTGGGGCTGTGGGTGTTTGGGCAAAACAGCCTGCAAATGGTTATATAACATGAAGGATGTTGTACTCATGGATTATCACTTATAGCTAAAAAATGGAAAAAAAAACTGAGAGAGATATGCAGGACATATGAGCAGACATGATCTTGGTGGTGTGGTGGGGTGGGGTGGGGTAAGGGAAGGGGAGATATGCCTGAACTGAATTGGAAAGTGATGTGTGAAATGCACAAAGATCAATAAAAAAAAATGTTGGGAAAAAAAAAAAAAAGAGTGCTGCCTGCTCTTGCAGAGGACACGGTTCAATCCCCAGCACCCCATGGCACCGAGAACCATCTAACTCCAATCCTCCAGGAGAAACTCCGTTCCAGGGAATCTGAACGCCCTCTCTTCTGAACCCCGAGGCATGTGGGCCATGACATGGTGCACAGACCTGCAGCAGACAGTACATTCATACACATACAGAATATAATAAAATTAAAAAAAAAAAAACTTAAAAAAAAAAGTGGGCCTGTTGCCACTGTGAGACTTGAGTGCACAGTGGTTAGATCAGGGACTTGCCAGGACTACCTGAAACATAGAGTACCAGAGCACGGGCTAAGTTGGGCATCCCCCCCCATGCCAATGGGAATTGCTGAGTGTGCTGGATAGCTTTAGTGTCAACTTGACACACCTGGGTTAGGGAGCCTCAATTGGAGAATTGGCTCCATTGGACTGGCCTGTGGCCACATCTGTGGGTTCTTGATTGTTGGGCAATAGGAGGGCCCAGCCACTATGGGTGGTGCCACCCTGGGCAGGTTTGTTGTACTGTATAAGAGGGTCAGGCTGGGCATGGGCCAGGGGAGCAAGCCAGTGAACATTCCTCCATGGCTGTGCTTCAGCTCTGCCTCCAGGTTCCTGCCCTGAGTTCCTGCCTTGGGCTCCCTGAGTGATGAACTGTGACACCAGGAGAGGTAAGTTGATAAACCCTTCACCCCATTTGTGTTGGTCAGAGAGTGTTTTGTTCACAGCAATGGAAGACAAACTAGAAAACAGAATTGGTACCATAAGAGTGGGTATTGCTGTGCCACGCCTGCCTTTGTGTTTGGGAAAGGTTTGTGGAGGATTTGGATTTGGTCTGGGAAATCAGCACATGCCTAAGGATCGTTGCTTATGGAGTTTTGGAGCAGTTTTACTGACAGGAGTTTATAAGTGGAGGCCTGGCTTGTAAGTTTTTAGTTTCAAAGGGAGCAGAGATCATCAGGACTGTGTAATCTCTGGTTCTTGGTCAGCTGGGGCTGAAGAATCAGCTGTAAGTAACAGAGACCAGAACCTGAAGTAAAGCTTTGTTATACTGGGACAATTGATGTGTGTTACTGGGGCTGAAAAATCAGCTGTAAGTAACAAGAGACCACATCACTGTGGTTGAAATCTTCTGGGAAGAATATCCTCAGGTCAGCACACAGAGCTATGACCCAGAAGGGCCTGAGCCCCCATCTCGAGCCAGAAGCGGATTTGGTAATCGTATAGTCTCTCCTATGTGTTCTGGTGGTGAAATTTGAGGGGTTCACAAAGACAGCCAAGGCTTAGGACTGTGAGAGGTCAGGAAGACCATGGTGGAAGTGCAACCTCAGTTGCAGTGAAGACCCCAGGATTGCAGGGGTCATGGAAGAGAAGCGGGCTTTGCACCAGAGAGTCAGAAAAGACCATTGGTGAGGGTGCTGCCTCAGTTTCAGTGGGTCCCCAGCGTTTTTGGAGATGCAGGACCATGGGACGAGCAGCAGCAGGTGTAGAATGGAGTGGCCTGGGCCTTCGAGAGGAGCTGTGTGTGCCACAGGACAGCAGAGTCAGAGAGGGGCTGCCAAAACCCTTTGGAGCCCAAAGATTGTGAGTGAGTCCCAGGTGTCCAGCCTTGAGCTACTTTGCTGGACTGGTTTTGTTTAAGTGTCCTGATTCTTCCCTTTTGAAATAACACAGTACTTTTGTTTTGGATTTTACAGAGCCCACAGTTAAGAGACTTTTAACAGACTGTGAACTTTTTTAAGTATTTGACATTTAAAGGACTGTGGGGCTTTTAAGGTTTACTGATGTCTTGGGTTATGATTAATGTTAACATCATACCTTGGGGACAAGAAACTGGAAGGTGGTGGTTTAATAGTGTTTTTTTTTTTTGTTTTTTTGTCATTAAAGTGTGTGTGATTGTTGGATAGCTTTAGTGTCAACTTGACACACCTGGGTTTGAGGGAGCCTCATTGGGGAATGGCTCCATTGGACTGGCCTGTGGCCACGTCTGGTGGAGTGTTGTCCTGATTGTTGTGCAACGTGGGAGGGCCCAGCCCACTAGGGTGGTGCCCCCTGGGCAGGTTTCTTGTGGTACTTTATAAGAGGTCAGGCTGGGCATGGGCCAGGGAGCAAGCCAGTGAACAGCAAGATTCCTCCATGGCCTGTGCTTCAGCTCCTGCCTCCAGGTTCCTGCCCTGAGTTCCGGCCTGGGCTCCCTGAGTGATGAACTGTGATCCAGGAGATGTAAGCTGAATAAACCTTTCGGCCCCAAGTTGGTGTTGGTCAGTGTTTTGTCACAGCAATGGAAGACAAACTAGAACACTGAGAGAGTGTCCAAGTGGATCTTTAGGAGAACCTTCAGAACAGAAAGGGAAGAGTGAATTAGACTTCCAATATATAAACAAAATCGAAAGCTTGAAACTTAGAGAAGTCAACACTCCATAAACAAGGAGGGGGAAAAAGACATCTGAAGGAGGCAAGCAAAGCAAGCCTTCAACACAGTGAAAAGGCATTTGTTATTCACATCAGGATATAGGCAAAAAATGGGAAACCCACATGCCAGGGGCACGACAAAGGGACAACATGGGAAAAGTGCAGGATAATTCCACACCAAGCTCTACAAACTGTGTAGGAGCTGCTACTGTGGATTCCCCCTGGGGGTGACCCAAGAAACTGATCTTAGAGGAACAATTGCAGACCTATTCAGAGAAATTAAATAAATAAAGAGCAAGTCAGAGAACTAAGAAGAAATGAAAAACTCAAGAAGGACCTAGAGGGAGACAATGACAACTTCGGAAAGAACTAAAGGGAGAGAATGACAAACTCCAACAGAACTAGAGGGAGAATGACAAAACTCCAGAAAAATAGAAACACCTGAAAAAGAACAACCAACAAGTAAGAACAAGAAGAGATTGAGAAGCTCCAAAAGGAAAGGGAATA
Source organism: Rhizomys pruinosus (assembly GCA_009823505.1). NCBI lineage: Eukaryota > Metazoa > Chordata > Mammalia > Rodentia > Spalacidae > Rhizomys > Rhizomys pruinosus. The sequence goes on along the minus strand of VZQC01013351.1, from coordinate 1,948,485 downwards.
CTAAAGTAATCACAGGATGAAAATGAAAAAGGAAATAGACACTCATCCAATCAAGAGCAAAGGAATGGAAAAAGCCTCAGAAATAGAATGGAGAAGCAGAACAAAGAATATCAATCAGACTGGAAGATAACCAGAGCAACTAAAAAGCTCAAATAAAGAATTATGAAAATTTTAAAAATACACAAAAGTGGAACAACCAGGAAATATGGACACTATGAAAAGATCAAGCCTCTACATCATAGTAATAGAGGAAGGAGAAGAACCCCAAGAGAATAGTATTGATCAGATCTTCAACAGAATAAAGATGAAAAATGATGAAAAATTCCCCAAACTAAAAAAGACAAACCCATAACAAATACAAGAAGCACTTAGAACTCCAAACAGACAAGATCAGAAAAGAAACTCCTCATGCCTTATCATAGTTAAAATGCTAGATGCCCAAAACAAAGACAAAATTCTTAAAGCCACAAGAGAAAAACATCAAATCACATTTAAGGGGAAACCCATCAGAATTACAAGTGACTTCTCAGTGCAAACTATGAAAGCAAGAAGAACATGGAAAAAGCATTCCCAGTGTAAAGGACAATAGATGCACAACCCAGGTTAATAGACAACAGCAAAAATGGTCGATTATAGTTGAAGGAGAGAGAAAAATCTTTCCCATGACATACAAGATGATAGAATACATGTCTGGACCTCACTTGCTAATGTCAACTGGCCTCTGAAATGCCAGAGAGCATTACCAAAGGCCACTAAAGCAATACAGCAAAATATTGGTCTCCTTGAGACAAGCAAGACTCCTCCATCAGTATCAGCTACTCCTCAACTGCCTGGAGATACTGTGCAACAGTGGCAGCCATGTGTCTATATATATTCCAAATCTAATTGGCTATTAGCTCTCTCCTTGGAGGAATAACTCACAGCGGATGCCACAAGCTTATGTCCTCTAGTGGTTAGGAGATGTTATAAGCCACAATAAGAACTTGTCACCCTTTATAGAGAAACCAGTTTGTGGATTAGCATACCATCCAAGCATCTGTGTCTATGCTCACAGCTTAGCTTGCATAATAATTAGTACTACTTAAATGCCTGTACATCCAATTGCTTGTGCTTTGTTAGTATGACTAAAAAGGTATCACTGGATAAGCTGTCAACCCATGAAGGGAAACAACCTGAACAGACTAGAGTCCAAAATGACATCTCCAGAGAAAACAGACCATTTTGCCTCTCACCCAGTTGTGCCCCTTTCCCAAAGCCTAGGGAACAAATTGCAGAAGAGGAGCCGTGGTAGAATGTAAGGGCTGTGGAGAGATTGGGGTGAATAGTGAGACTACAGCAATATAGACTGGACTCCTAATTGATCAACATGCCTGTGCATACAAGCATGTCCAACTGGACTATGGGAACCTTGGGTTGTTCAAAATTTGGACATAGATACTTGCAAATTGGTTTTACATGAATGTTGCTTACATTCATTGCTTATGCTTAATAATTTGGCTCACTTAAAAAAATGCACCAATTACCTCATTGTATGGCAAACTGAGTAACATCAATGTTATCTGAAAACAACTGTGATATTATATTGTAGAATCCCTTTAAAAATAAACAAATAAAAGAGGAAAAAAATAAAAAACAAAATATTTTTAAAAGAAAAATAAAAAAACAAACAAACAAACAAAAAGAATACATTTCTGGAAAACCAACCCTTCAGAGAATACTTGAAGCAATTCAAAGGACAAAAGAGAGGAGCAACTATCCCCAAGAACCTAAAAAGAGAAACTAATAAAAACATAACTGCAAAGGTAGAAACTGAGACTAAAAATGCAAATGGATAATAAGGTGAAAGGAAGTATCATCCATCTTTCAATTATAACCTTAAATATTAATGGACTAAACTCCCCGATCAAAAGACATAGACTAAGAGATTAGATTAGATTAGATTAGTGTGGTGGTTTGAATGAGTGTCCCCCATAGGCTCTAGGTATTCAGACATTTGTCTCCAGTTGGTGGCCCTGTTTTTGGAGGTCTGAGAAGATGTGGCCCTGCTGGAGGAAGTGCGTTGTTGGGGGCAGGCTTAGTGAGTTTTAACAAGCCTTGTGGTCTATAGTTGCTCTCTCTGCTTCCTGTGCTCTTTGTGATATGTGACCCTTGGCTTGCTGTCCAGCTGCCATGCCTCTCCAGCCACCATGCCTCCCGCCACAATGGACTCTAATTCCCTGGAACCGTCAAACATAAGCTCAAATAAACTCTTCCTTTTATAAGTTCCTTGGTCATGGTGCTTTATCACAGCAACAGAAAAGCGACTAATACAGTAATTTGATACTGAGAGTGGGGTGTTGGCTGTGAAGAACCTGACCATGTGGATGTTTGGAGAAATGTGGAAGACTTTGGAACTTTGGGCTAGAAAGGCTGTTGACTACTGTAAGCAGAACTTAAAGGGCCATTCTAGTGGAGGCCTGGAAGAAAGCATGGCTGCAAAAGATGTGGTTCCAGGGGAAAATAAAGACTTAGGCAGCAACTAGGTTATTTTGATAAACAATCTGGCAGCAGTTTGCCCACAGCCCAAATGCTTGCCTGGTGTTAAGTTGAAAAGCAATGGACTAATGTCTTTGGCAGAGGATATTTCAAGACAGCCTAATGTAGAAATGGTGGTGTGGCTTTTAATGGTGAATATTATACAGATCTACAGTGAAAAAGAGCAAATGGGGCAGAAGAAAATGGAGAATGTACAGTTTGGATCTAAAAAGTACACTAGGAAGATTAAAGGTGTGGCCAAGGCATGTGAAGGAGAGGCTCCCTTTCATACGTAGACTAAAGTGATTAAGGAGAGGCCTGGGGATTTACAAGTAAACAAAAGTCAAGACCACACCCAGCTAATCCTCCAACAAGTCCAGGGCAGAGAAAAGTTGCAAATGTGGTTAAAATAAGCCAGGGTCCATCCCAAAATTGCAGCCAAACTCGGCAGTTTCATTCACGTGGTGCTGGCTATAGAGGCATGAAGTTTGCAAGAGTGAAGGGGTCATCAGTTCTTCCTCCATGGTTTCAGAGAGCTGCCAAGGTCAGGAAGAGCACAGCAGGGGTGTTCCTGCATAAAACAGGCCCTGATAGGCCATTGCATGAAGCTGTGAATGTGAAGCCTGGTTGGCAGTGGAGACCCCAAGAAGACATTCGAGATGCCAGACCTGTGAGATATTTGCCAAGGAGAGCTGCATACAGGGAGTGGTACCGGCCTAAGAAAGAGATGTATGTTGAAAATGTTACAAGCAAAGGCTGGAAGGAGCTGAGCTATCTAAGCCCTTTGGAAGTCAGCCCAGAGGTTGCATGTGGAGCTACTGGACTTGGCATTTGCCTGCTGGTTTTCCATCGTTTGGTTTGTGCTCCAGTATTTCCTCCATTGCCTCTATTCTGGCCCTCCTTATGAATGGGAATGATGGTATTCGGTTTCCACTGTATGTTGGGAGGTTATGTAATTTGTCTTTTTGGATTTTACAGGAGCGTTACATTTAAGAGATTGGCCCTGAGTCTAAGAAGAGAGCCTTGGACTGTGGATTTTTGAAATGAGCATTGAGACTGGTAAAGACTGTGGGGACGTTTTAGGGTTGGACTGAATACATTTTGCATTTTATGATGGTCAGGAGCCTATGGGGGCCAGGGAGTGGAATGTGGTGGTTCGTGAATGAGTTGTCTCCCCCATAGGCCCTAGGTATTCAGACGTTTGTCTCCAAGTTGGTGGCCGGCTGTTTGTTGGAGGTCTTGAGGTGTGTGGACGTGCTGGAGAAGTGCGTTGTTGGGGGCAGGCTGTGAGTTTTAAAAAGCCCCGTGGTCTAACAGTTGCTCTCCTCAGCTTCTGTGCTCTTTGCGAGATGTGACCCTTGGCTTGTGCTCTCACCAGCCACATGGCCTCTCCCAGCCACCATGCCCCACCACAATGACTCTAATTCCCTGGAACACGAATCACTAAGCTCAAATAACTATTCTTTTATTAAGTTCCTTGTCATGGTGCTGTTAATTAGCACAGCAACAGAAAGTGACTAATACAAGTTAGGAAAACAAAACCCATCTATATGCGCTACAAGAAAAAAAAAAAAAAAAAAAAAAAAAAACCCATCGCAATCTCAAGGATAGGCACCAAAAAAAAAAAAAAAAAAAAAAAAAAAAAAAAAAAAAAAAAAAAAAAAAAAAGAAAGCAGGTGTTTACTATTGTAATATCAGACAAAATGACTCAAGTAAAGAAAAATCAAAAGAGACAGAAGGCCATTACAATCTTTAGCAAAGGAACAACTGACCATGAAGATTTCACATCATTAATATATATGCACCAAACTCTGGGTCACCAGACTTATAGACAATTCTTCAGGACCTCAGGCACATATTAACCCCAGCACTCTAATAGTAGGGGACTTCAAATAACACCACTGAGTTCTTTGGACAGATCAACAGACAAAGAAGAAAAGAGAGACATCTGAACTGTAATTATAACAATACACCAAATGGACCTCACGACATTCTACGTGAATATTTAGCCCAAACACCAGAGAATACCTTTCTACTCAGCACCATCATGGACATTCTCCAAAATAGACCATATACTGGGACACAGAAAAAAAACTCAACAAATAAAAAAGATTGAAATAATTGCATGCATTCTATCAAGCCCAGTGCAATAAAAGCTCAATATCAAAACACCAGGAGAGCCCCTAACAACCTACAAAGAACACTGGAGAATAAACAACACTCTCCTGAATAATGATGGGCCAAGGAAAGAAATAAAAGAAAGAAATAAAAAAAAAGAAAAAAAAAAATTCCTGGAATTGAATGACATGATAATACAACACAACAAAACCTATGGGAACACTTAAAAGCAGTCCTAAGGGGGAGCAGAAATCAATGGAAATAGAAACAAAGAAAACATACAGAAAATCATGAATCAAAGATTGGGGTTCTTTGAGAGAATAAACAGACAGACCTCTAGCTCATGTTAAACAAAAAAAAAAAAAAAAAAAGGAGCAACGCCAAATCAATAGAATCTGTAATGAAGGGAAATATCACAACAAGACCATGAAAAGATCCAGACAATCATACAGGAATATTTCAAAAACCTATACTCTATACTAATGTTGAAAACCTAGAAGAAATTGATGAAGATACGTGAAATCCTTGGAATCACCAAAGCTCAAACAAGAAGAAACTGACAGCTTAAACAGACCCATCAGATATATATGAAGAAATTGAAGATGTAATAAAGAAACCTCGCCCCAGCCGGGCGTGGTGGCACGCCTTTAATCCTAGCACTTAGGTGAGGCCAGGCGGCAAGTTCTATCTTGGTATTTCAAGGCAGGCCTGGTCTAACGAGTGATTTCCAGTGACAGCTGTGGGCTACAGGGAGACCCTGTCCCCTCAAAAAGACCAAAAGAAAAGGAAAGAAACCTCCCAACGAAAAAAATCCCAGCCCAGATGGTTTAATGGCAGAATTCCATGAACCATTTCAAAAGAACCTACAACCATTATTCTGAAACTGGTTTTAGAAGGATACAATCAGAGGGAATTCTCCCAAATGCCCTTCTATGAATCCAGCATCAATCTAGTACCAAAAACCAGGCAAAGATAAAACCAAAAGGAGACTACAGACCCATCTCATTATTAACACAGATGCCAAATTCTAAAATCACTCAAAAACATAAAGACCAAATACTGCCAAATCGTATACAAGCTCACATCAAGAAGATCATCTAGTCATGACCAAGTTGGATTCATACCAGAAATGCAAGGGATGTTTCAACATACGAAAACCAATAAATTCACATCAAACATATAAATGGACTGAAAGACAAAACCACACCATCATCTCAATTGAGGCAAAAAGGGCCTTGAAACAAAATCCGCAAGCCCTTCATGTGTAAAGTCCTAGAGGGAATTGGACTGGAGGGATCATGCCTCAATGTTAATCAAAGCCATATACAGGAACCCATAGCCAATATCATCCTAATGGGAAACAACAGAAGCATTCCCTTTAAAGTAGGAACTTGGCAAGGCTTGTGCCCCCCGTCACCACGTCCTTTCTTTTCTTTTTTTAAGTTTTGTATTTTTAGTTATGTGTAGGAATGTACTGTCTAGCATGCAAGGTCGGTGCACCCATGTCGTTGCAATACCTAACCTCGGAGGTCAGAAGAGGGTGTCGGAATTCCCCTGGAACTGGAGTTCTCCTGGAATGGGAGGTACAGACAGTTCTCACAGCCGCCAGTGGGTGCTGGGGCTAGAGCCAATCCCTCTGCAAGAGAAACGGTGCTCTTAACCACGAAGCAATCTCTCCAGCCCTCCTTCTTCAATATAGTGGCTTGAAACACTTGCTAGGCAATAAGGCAAGAAAAGAAATTAAAGGAGTTCTAATTGGAAAGGAAGTCAAACTATCCCGTTTTGCAGACAATTGAGTGTTCACTTAAGGGTTGCTAAAAACTCAACCAGAAAACTCCTAAAAATGATTAAGAGCAGCTGAGCGTGGTGGCGCACCGCTTTAGCCGAGCACTTGGGAAGAGAGAGGCAGGCGATCTTTGTGAGTTCAAGGCCAGCCTGGTTCCTACAAGCAAGTTCCAGATAGCTGGGGCGACAAGTAGACCCGGTCTCGAAAAGACTAAAAAAAAAAAAAAAGAAATGAATTAAGATCTTTCAGTAAAATGCAGGATACAAATTAAACCTACAAAAATCAGTAGCNTGATATATGAATATGTACACATTAGCTCTGCAAAGCTCTGCAACATCCTACGCAAGTGTGTGGAACTAATAGCATCAAAAGACTGACGAAATACAAGTTTGTTCAATTAGGGTTGCACATACGCATTGGTGTAGACGATGAGAGGAGTGGGGAGGTTTATTGGAGCTGTCTTATGAACTTTGTTACATAATCTTGTACAAATAAAAAATATGTGGCCGGGCGTGGTGGTCACGCCTTAAAATCCTAGCACTTGAGGCTAGGGGCAGAGCTGTTATCTATGGTAGTTTCCAAGGCAGGCCTGGTCTACAGAGTGAGTTTCCAGGACAGCTGTGGGCTACAGGAGACCCTGTCCTCAAAAAAGTCAATAAATAAATATAATAAATTAATATAATAAATAAATAAATACTTAAAAAATACAAAGTGCATTCACTATAAGCCTGTTGGCAGTGGTAACACGCCTTTAAAATGCCAGCACTTAGGAGGAGAGACAGGCGGATTGCTTTGTGAAATTCAAGGCCAGCCTGGTCTACATCATAGTGAGCTCCAGGACAGCCAGAGCTGCAGGAGGACCCACTTCTCAAAAAGACCAAAAAAAAAAAAAAAAAATGCATTCATTATTTATTCACAACAGCTGAAAAGTTGTAGATGACCTTATCTATTTAGGCAGTTTACACTGTCTCCTGACCTTGACCATGTCCTAGTCAAACTGACATTGTGGTTTTCTTCTTCCCTGTTGGGGTCAATACAGTAAACTGAGTGTTCACGATATAAGATGCTGTGTAGGAAGAAGCTATAGTTTTAGCTGTAAGGTTCTTTCTCAGCTCTTCCTCCTTACCAGGCCCTCAATTTAACCACAGAAGAACAGTACAGAGTATTCAAGGCATCACAAAACACGGAAGGCTGAAGAGGGAAAATTCCGAGTTCAAGGTCACATGTGCGCAGGCTCACAAACCTGAGTGCAGGCTCATGATCCTGACTGCTCAGCAAGCTGAGTCAGGAGGATTACACATTCGAGGCTTGGTACTGTGGTTTAAGACCAGCCTGGCCAACTTAGCAAGATCATGACTCAAAGTAAAAGGTAAAGAGAAGGCTCGGAATGCAGCTCAGTGTAGAATATTTTTTAAGCACGCATGGGGTCCTGACCTCAAATTCTAGTATCACAAAAGACAAAGGAAATTAGAGCATCAAGTTCTTTAGCAACCACTGTCATGTAGGGAGCCCCTGCCTCTTGCTTCCTTCAGCTAAGATCATGGCCCTTCCCCAAAGGCTGATTCACACACAGGAAAGGCTCTGGTTAAGAGACATGGCCAGTGGGGGAGGGGACGGGACTGACTGACTTAGTAAAGCATCTGAGTAGGGAGCACGCAGCTGCTTTAATTCCTCAAACACGGAAAGCGTGTAAACGTGTTTTTACTTGAGCATTTCTCCTTCAGCAGTATGAAATTCAAGTTGCTTTGCAGGGGGGGTCGTTCAGAAGCAAGGCTTCTAACACCGTGGCTTCTCTCCCACCAGCACCCCACAGACACCAAGAGCCATTTAATGACAGTACCTAGAAACAGCCAAAGTGCTCCAAAACTCTGCGTCAAATCTGCTATGCATAAGTGCTGCTGAGTAGAGGGCTTTCCGTGCAGTTAGCTGAAGAGAAAGTAAGTGTAGGAAATCAAGTCAGCAGTCTGCCCACGAACAGGGAACAAGCCATGAGCGTCATCCATCCGTGAACACTCACTCAGCCATGGCACAGGAGACCCAGATTCCTGTGGGAACTGCCTCACGGATGAGGACAAACAACAATCTTGAGCACAGGAAAAAGCCACAGTCACTACCAATAGTAAAGTCTCACAATTACCAACAAGCAGTGTGATTTGGCTGAGTCATTAAAATTGTTAGACTTTTTATCATCAATTACCATAATGGTTTTTCCATATGAAATATGTGGGAGGGGGGTTCAAAGATTTTAGTCAATGACTATGTTCTCTTGGATATATAAGCTTGATGGTCGGCTGCGGTGGCCCATGCCTATAATTTCAGCACTCAGGAAGCTGAGGCAGGTAGATTAAGAGTTACAGGCCAGTGTAGGCTACACAATGAGAGGTCCTTGTCAGAAAAGGAAGAGGAGAAGGAAGAAGAGGAGAAATGGGAGGAGGAGGAGGAGGAGGAGGAGGAGGAGGAGTACAAGGAGGAGGAAGAGGAAGAGGAGAGGAGGAGAAGGAAGAGGAGGAGGAGGAGAAGGAAGAGGAGGAGGAGGAGAAGGAAGAGGAGGAGGAGGAGGAGGAAGAGGAGGAGGAGGAGGAAGAGGAGGAAGAGGAGGAGGAGGAGGAGGAGGAGGAGGAGAAAATGAGGGAGAGCACATATTGATATAGACAAGGGAGCAGGGCATGGTGGTGCACGCCTTTGATCCCAGCAGAGGCAGAGGCAGGATCTTACAAAGCGAGTTCCAAGACAGCTGGGGCTACAGGGAGATCCTGTAAAAAAAAAAACAACAACAAAAAAAAAAAAAAAACAAAGAAGAGGGCAGTGGATTCTGAGGTTTCGACAAGATCCCTGGCCAGTATGTTGTGACCTAACAAGTATCAAGGCATCACAAAAAGAATTAGAAGACACTCAACCAAATGATGCTGCTGGACTTAAAAATTCACTATTTTCTTCTAGTAGTAGTAAAATGAGGACGTGAATAAAACCTAGACTAGTCTTTGTCAATCCCTCCAGTCCAAGACCAATGAGAACTCGGCACAGCTGAGCAGAGCACTCTCATTTCGACAGTAGAGAGCATGCTGCTAAGAGCTGTCACAAGGACATCTGTTGTTGTTCAATGTCTTTGAGTCATGCATGATCACATTCCACATGCTGTCCTTCCCTTCTTGGCTCAGCTCCAGGACTTGTCTCCTGACTGCAGGCTGACAGTCTCTAGGCTTTGCTCTCGCAAGAAGGGGGGAGGGGAAACCGCAGGAGATCACCCGTGGAAAAATGAGCAGACTCACACATGCGGAGAGCTGGGAGAATAGTAACTCCGTTTATTTTCTGACAGTGAGGTCTATATATTGAAGGCTACTGTGCTCTGGTCTGGGCAAGGAAGTGGGGGTCAGGTGGAAGGGAGGGGTGAGCCACCTTGGCTCTAATCGGGGGGCTGCGAAGCTCCGGTTTGTGCAACAGGTAACTCAAGGTGTGACATTTTGCTCAATGTGTCAAGGGAAGGGGCCTGGAACTTTGCAGAGATAGGGCAAAGCAAGAATCATTGTAATATCCTGAATCTTCCTGCTACAGATAACTCACAGAGGCAATTCTGAATGCTCACAGAGATATCAGATAACTGGAGATCTTCTGAGACAGGTCTTACAAGTCCTTGCTTCAAGCCACACACAAAGTTCCATTCCCACAGATGTCGTGTTTGGGCTTCTGAAAGATGGAGTTGGGGAGAGTTGCAGAAAGCAAACTTTGCTCTGGATGACACATTTTAGGGAAGTGATGGGGCATCTTAGTTCTTTTCTAGAAGGTGAGGAGGTGGAAGAGAGGCTGAAGGAAAGATTGTTGAGAGGCAGCATGCACTCATGCCACCCAGGGGGATATGTGGCCATATGTGCCTTGGATGAAGCCCACACTTCTGTGTTCAAACACAACTACTGCCTGCTCCCTGTCACTAGATCCACCATGGCCCCTGGGTGCCTTGTCCAGTGTTGGCACTTGTGTTCAACAGAATCCCAGGGCCAGCTGTGCCCGCCCAGGTCTGTGTTTCTCTCTCTAGTACCAATAGAACACACAAGTGCCTGTCAAAACTTCGGAGAAAGTTCCATCCTGGTTTGAGTTTTGTTTTTAATTTTTTTATTTCGTCACTTTTATTTTGTATGAATGAGTACTTTACCTGCATGTGCGTAAAGTGCACAATGTACATTCAGTAATAATGCAGACCGGAAGAAGGGATCAGATCCCCTGGAACTGGAGTTACAGATGGGCTGCCATATAAGTGCTGGGAATCGAACCCAGGTCCTCTGGAAGAGCAGCCAATATTCTTAACCGCTGAGCCATCTCCAGCCCCCTTGAGAAAACTATTAAATAGACTATACCCCAGTGCTCATAAGAGATCCTGATTCCCTGAGTGATAATATAGTACAAAGCAGAAAACAGTCAAGAGGTCATCTCTGTCTCCAGGATTGACAGCTCCAGTGGAGAAACTCCTTATATAAAATGATGCCAGTTCTCAGGAGGTCTGTGACTGTAACAATCCCAGCTTCCTCCTCATTAAATTGTAACAAGATTTTTTTCTCCTTTATGGAGACCCCACTCATTTTCACACGAGCAACCCTAGTTCAACTCAACAAGTCACAAAAAAATAAAGACATGAAAGTAGAAAGGGGGCTCATTGGAAAGAAGGACAGAGTCAACAGGAGTGTAGAGGGCAAGGGAGGGCAACGGGGTGGAGACGATCACAATGCACTACATGAGACTGTCCAGGTAGTAAGAAGCTGGGCTACAGACCCCCCCACCTCTGCCCTCTTCCTCGGCTCACTCCGCCCACCCAGCTGACTGTAGGCACCCTGCTCATGGCAGCCCACATGGACCCCCACCTCTCACTTCTCCACGTGGACTCCCCACACCTGACAAACTGCCATCTTCCCTGATCTCTTCTCACTCCCAGCCACCGACTCCTGAGCTGAAACCTTAAACTTCCAGAAATTACGCCTCCTTTCTCAAAATCATCTATTTGAAACAACCCAGCATTTCATAACAGTAGTTTCCTTATTTATTTATTTATTTATTTATTTATTTATGAGAGGGCACGTTGCCACAGCAGGTCAGAGAACAACTTTCAGGTGACAATTCTCTCCTTTTGCCATGTGGATTCCAGAGAGTGCACTCAAGTTGACAGGCGTGGCAGCAGGTGCCCTTCTGAGTCATAGGACTGAGCCCACAGCCTCTCTAGTTTATACTGGCAACTTCATCAGGATTTCAAGTCTATGCACAGGTATTTTCTCACAAGCCATCAATAGAAACACTTACTTTAAATTCAATAATAATCTTCCCAATGCCCTAAAGTCCCTGGTGCCTTTCCTTCCCAGCCTGCATCAACTGGGCACAGTTTTCTCATGTCTGCAGTCAATCAGCCAAGCATTAATGCAGAAAGAAAGGTGGCAGAGCTGACGGGCCCCACTTCGCATTAATAAATAATGTTTTCCTACCTACTGTCAGCCTCAGCCCACTTGTTCCTTCACAGACACCGTCTCTGACTGCCCTAGCTGAAGACAGTCATCATTTAACATGGTCTCTTTGCCATCACATTGGTAGTACCTGCAAAAATTACATTTATCTCATATTATTCAATACATGTCCATCTTTACCATGGGAATGTAAGGTCCATGAAGATAGAGTAGATATAAAGGAGGAAACTCATTTACTTTATTGTGCATTGCTGGGATGTTCTCATCTATTAGGTGGCTTTCTAAAATTAAAATTAAAAATAGGGGACAAGGGAGATGGATGTCAGTAACAAGCCTCTTACACAAGAGTGAGGACATGAGTTCGGATCCTAACACCCATGGGAAAGCCAAGCATGATGATGTACCCATACCTGTACCAGAACCAGGGGTGGAGGTGATCATGGGGGATGCCTGGAGTTCGCTGGCCTAGCCAAACAGATGTGCTCTGGATTCTGTGAGAAGAAATAAACCGGAGAGCAACTGACCTCACAATGGGCACAGACACACAAAAATGAATATACACATGCAACACACATGGAAGATAAAATCATGGCTCTCAAAATGAATAGATGAAATCTTATTTAACTGATTAACTAATAAGGAAACAAGAAAGGACTCATAACCAGTCCTGGAGGGAAGAACTGCAGACTCGAGGTGTCCTGCCCCCTCTCAGTAAGCTCAAGAAGAAATTTTCCTCCTTGACTCGCTTGTGCTGGCTGATGGCATTGCTTGGACTGGGGCTCTCCATGCGTCTGGAGTGACACTTGGCTCCTTCTTGCAGCCTCAACTCCACGCCACCTTCTCTGCTCTGTGTCAAATTGGCCTCTGCCTTACTCTCACAAGGTCACTGTGGCTAGTATTTAGAGCTCATCAACATAATCCAAAATAATCTTCTTACCTCAAAGTCCTACTTCAGTGACACCTACAAGGCCCTTTTCCAGACAAAATGCATGTTTGAATTCCAGGGAGTAGGAACTGCTGTCTCTAGGGGCTGCTTATTCCATGTCCTGCATGGTGGCATGCGCACATTCCCCAGTTAGCAACTCACTATCTTTGTTAACAGGTCCTTTGACAATAGATTTTTTTTTTTTTGGTCTTTTCAAGATAGGGTCTCCCTGTAGCCTCAGCTGTCCTGGAACTCACTCTGTAGACCAGGCTGGCCTTGAACTCACAAAGATCCGCCTGCCTCTGCCTCCTGAGTGCTAGGATTAAAGGAGTGCACCACCACGCCTGGCTGACAATAGATTTTAATTCAGCTGAGTACAATTTATCCAATTTTCCTTCTCCATGATTTTATTCAGTAAATTGCATTTTAATAGATTTATATATTTATTGTATGTGTCTAATTGTGCACTTGGCACAATGACACATGTGTGAGGTCAGAGGACAACCTGTGTGTGGGCAAGGACAGGCTTGCATGTACTCACCTCCATAAGCTGATCGACTCACCCACACATCACTTCCTGAGCCCACCCCATGGATAGGAACAACACCTGATATACAGGGTCTGGGACTGGCTGCTAGAGGTTCTATCACACCACCTACATAAATGACATGCTGCATTGAATACATTTGAATTGCAGTCTCTGATGTACGTCCCTGGGCCATTACTGAAGTACTCTCTTCATAGCCTGTTCCACCATGGAGCTGATACCTTCCCACATCTGGTGCCCAATGTAGGGTATACACAACTGATTGTTTGGCTCTGAAACCAGCAGTTTTGTAGCTGTGTGTTGGCTGGAACCACCAGTTCCAGGAAAAGCCACAGGCCAGCAGCCTTCCTCAGCAGCCAATACCACAACAGGCCTTTGAACAGGGACTTGAAGCAAACCAGGAGAAATTCAGGTATGCAAACCCCACCATCCTAGCAGGATATGGGTATCTGTACTTCAGGAAGCCTTCTTTCTCAGTACGCAACTATGGGACATTGTCACTCAACATACCCTCCGGTTCTTTGCTATTAACTTTTCTTTCTTCCTTGTTAGTTTCTACTTTGTGCAGACATGGGGCTGGTTGCCATGATTGGTTGGGTGGTTGCTAAGGCTAGCGGCCTGGGGGGGACAGGGTCATGCACTGTGGGGGCCACAGAAACTAACAGTCTCCTAGCCTGGTGTGGCTTCCAAGTTCTCCCCTCTCCAGCCATGGGCTTGCCCACAAAGCCAGCAGCTTCATGGGTGTGTGTTGAGAGGCCAGCAGCTTTCAAGACACAGATCCAGTCATGGGGTCATCAACCTTGCATGACCACCAGTGTCCGTGTGTGAGGCCTGTGGAAGCCAGCATCTTCCCAGCTGGACAGCTGGGATTGACCACAAAGCCACCTGTGGATATTTACTTTTCTTCCACCACAGGGTCCCAGGGAATGAACTCAGCTCATCAGGCTAAGCACCAAGTACCTTTACCCTCTGAGCCATCACAATGGGCATGAATCACATTTTATAAGACATCCCATTTGAGAAGCAAACAGATGAAGCTCATATACCTCCACCCTGCCTGAAGCATCATACCTGCATTTAAGACAGTGATTAGAGGAGTAAATGTAAGCTTGAATGGTGATTAAGGAGATTTACTGTGGCCTCCTTCTGCATGATGTCATGGAGGGCAAATAGGTAAATAAGCAAAGAGTTACTTAGCTGCAGGGGAATCTCGCCAATCTGCCAGAGCCTTTCTGAGCAAAGAAATGAGATTCAACCCAGACCCTGAGGCTGGGCATGGTGATGCATGCCTGTGATCCAGTACTCAGAGTGTTGGGGCAGAGAAACATGAGTTTGATGCCAGTCTGGGTTATACAGTTAGTTCTGGGCCAGCCTGGTTTGCACAGAGATCTTTTCTAAAAAATTAATTAATTAATTAATTAATTAATTAATTAATTAAATCTAGAGGTTGGAGAAATGGCTCAGAGGTTAAAAGCACCAGCCACTCTTGCATAGGACCCCAGTTCAGCTCCCAGCACCCACATGGCAGCTAACAACTGTCCATAACTCCAGTTCCAGGGGGTCTGTGGGGAGCAAGTGTGGTGACAGTCCTAAGAAGGCACCCGAGACTTTAGCAAAGTTTTATGACTAACACCTGAGTCTTATGATTAACACCTGATTCCCTCCTACCTCAAAGTAAAGCCACGCTCACTGATTGAGCTGTGCAGGTTCACCCTGTATAGAAGATCAGGCCAGATGATACCTATAGACCAGCCACGCAACCTGGGCTGGGAAGGTGGATAAATAGAGGGGCTTTCTAGATACAGAGATACACAGACACACACGCACTCTCTCTCTCCTTTCTAGTCTTAGGAGAGAAGCTTGCTTGCCTGAGGAAGATACTCTCTCTCTCCTTTCTAGTCTGAGAGAGAAGCTTGCTTGCCTGAGGAAGGAGAAGGCTTGGAGAAAGGCTTAAGGCTTAGAGGGAAAGACCTGAGGCTTAGAGGGAGAAGCTTGGAGAAGGAGAAAAGATGTGCTTGAATAAACCGTTCTGACAAGACCTGCCTGCTTGAATAATAAACAGCTTTGAGAAGAACGAGCAAGAGGTGCTTTGATGCTGCGGCTTCATACAAGTGCTTCATACAAGTGTCCCCTGCAAGTGTACAAGTGTACGAAGTGTTTCATACAGGGGTCCAACACTTTCCTCTGGCCTCTGCAGCCATTGTGCAAAATGCATGTGCTTACATACACACAGGCAAAACAGGCACATAAACCCTATTTTCAAAGAACTAACATGGTAATCTGGGATTGAACCCTGGACCAAAGAAACAGTATAAAATAAACATTATTACAGTCAGGCATGGTGGCGTACAGCTGCAGTCCCAGCCCTTGGGAGACTGAGGCAGGAGGACCATGAGAACGAGTCCGGCCCTGGCTACACAGTAAGTCTGAGGCCATCCTGAGCTCCCATTTAGAGGCTCACCTCCAAAAGCAAAGGCTGGTAACGTACTTCAATGACAGAACTTCCCTAGCATGCACCATGACCTGGGATTGATCCTCAGAACACAAAATGTGAGTATAGATGATCATCCACAGTGTTGTATCAATAGGCTATTCCCTGGTATAGGTACATGCTGTGCCTAAGGTGTAAAAGAATATCCTTTTTTCGTGGGAAATACATGCTGCTTTTAATGTAAGGAGCATCATTTCTCCATCCCGAAAATGGAACAAATCATCAATTCATCTCTGGTTCTCGTCTAGGGATGGTCACTTCATCTCTGGTTCTCATCTAGGGATAAGCAGTTACTTCATCCCTGGTTATTGTCTAGGGATGGTGACTTCATCCCTGGTTCTCGGCTAGGGATGGTCACTTCATCCCTGGTTCTCATCTAGGAATGGTCACTTCAACCCTGGTTCTCATCTAGGGATGGGCACTTCATCCCTGGTTCTCATCTAGGGGTGGGCACTTCATCCCTGGTTTCCATCTAGGGATGGTCACTTCATCCCTGGTTCCCATCTAGGGATGGTCACTTCATCCCTGGTTCCCGGCTAGGGATGGTAACTTCATCCCTGGTTCTCGTCTAGGGGTGGGCACTTCATCTCTGGTTCCCGTCTAGGGGTGGTCACTTCATCCCTGGTTCTCGTCTAGGGATGGTCACTTCATCCCTGGTTCTCGTCTAGGGGTGGTCACTTCATCCCTGGTTCCCGTCTAGGGATGGTCACTTCATCCCTGGTTCCCATCTAGGGGTGGTCACTTCATCCCTGGTTCCCGTCTAGGGATGGTCACTTCATCCCTGGTTCCCGTCTAGGGGTGGTCACTTCATCCCTGGTTCCCGTCTAGGGATGGTCACTTCATCCCTGGTTCCCGGCTAGGGGTGGTCACTTCATCCCTGGTTCTCATCTAGGGGTGGTCACTTCATCCCTGGTTCCCGTCTAGGGATGGTCACTTCATCCCTGGTTCCCATCTAGGGGTGGTCACTTCATCCCTGGTTCCCGTCTAGGGATGGTCACTTCATCCCTGGTTCTCATCTAGGAATGGTCACTTCATCCCTGGTTCTCGTCTAGGGATGGTCACTTCATCCCTGGTTCCCGTCTAGGGGTGGTCACTTCATCCCTGGTTCCCGTCTAGGGGTGGTCACTTCATCCCTGGTTCCCGTCTAGGGGTGGTCACTTCATCCCTGGTTCCCGTCTAGGGGTGGTCACTTCATCCCTGGTTCCCGTCTAGGGGTGGTCACTTCATCCCTGGTTCCCGTCTAGGGGTGGTCACTTCATCCCTGGTTCCCGTCTAGGGGTGGTCACTTCATCCCTGGTTCCCGTCTAGGGGTGGTCACTTCATCCCTGGTTCCCGTCTAGGGGTGGTCACTTCATCCCTGGTTCCCGTCTAGGGGTGGTCACTTCATCCCTGGTTCCCGTCTAGGGGTGGTCACTTCATCCCTGGTTCCCGTCTAGGGGTGGTCACTTCATCCCTGGTTCCCGTCTAGGGGTGGTCACTTCATCCCTGGTTCCCGTCTAGGGGTGGTCACTTCATCCCTGGTTCCCGTCTAGGGGTGGTCACTTCATCCCTGGTTCCCGTCTAGGGGTGGTCACTTCATCCCTGGTTCCCGTCTAGGGGTGGTCACTTCATCCCTGGTTCCCGTCTAGGGGTGGTCACTTCATCCCTGGTTCCCGTCTAGGGGTGGTCACTTCATCCCTGGTTCCCGTCTAGGGGTGGTCACTTCATCCCTGGTTCCCGTCTAGGGGTGGTCACTTCATCCCTGGTTCCCGTCTAGGGGTGGTCACTTCATCCCTGGTTCCCGTCTAGGGGTGGTCACTTCATCCCTGGTTCCCGTCTAGGGGTGGTCACTTCATCCCTGGTTCCCGTCTAGGGGTGGTCACTTCATCCCTGGTTCCCGTCTAGGGGTGGTCACTTCATCCCTGGTTCCCGTCTAGGGGTGGTCACTTCATCCCTGGTTCCCGTCTAGGGGTGGTCACTTCATCCCTGGTTCCCGTCTAGGGGTGGTCACTTCATCCCTGGTTCCCGTCTAGGGGTGGTCACTTCATCCCTGGTTCCCGTCTAGGGGTGGTCACTTCATCCCTGGTTCCCGTCTAGGGGTGGTCACTTCATCCCTGGTTCCCGTCTAGGGGTGGTCACTTCATCCCTGGTTCCCGTCTAGGGGTGGTCACTTCATCCCTGGTTCCCGTCTAGGGGTGGTCACTTCATCCCTGGTTCCCGTCTAGGGGTGGTCACTTCATCCCTGGTTCCCGTCTAGGGGTGGTCACTTCATCCCTGGTTCCCGTCTAGGGGTGGTCACTTCATCCCTGGTTCCCGTCTAGGGGTGGTCACTTCATCCCTGGTTCCCGTCTAGGGGTGGTCACTTCATCCCTGGTTCCCGTCTAGGGGTGGTCACTTCATCCCTGGTTCCCGTCTAGGGGTGGTCACTTCATCCCTGGTTCCCGTCTAGGGGTGGTCACTTCATCCCTGGTTCCCGTCTAGGGGTGGTAACTTCATCCCTGGTTCTCGTCTAGGGGTGGTCACTTCACCCCTGGTTCTCGTCTAGGGGTGGTCACTTCATCCCTGGTTCCCGTCTAGGGGTGGTCACTTCATCCCTGGTTCTCGTCTAGGGATGGTCACTTCATCCCTGGTTCCCATCTAGGGATTGTCACTTCATCCCTGTTTCCCATCTAGGGGTGGTCACTTCATCCCTGGTTCCCATCTAGGGATGGTAACTTCATCCCTGGTTCCCATCTAGGGATGGTAACTTCATCCCTGGTTCCCATTTAGGGATGGTCACTTCATCCTTGGTTCTCACCATGGAGAATCATTCTTTCCATTGTATGTACTATATTAGGTTTCCATTGCTATGACAAAATGCCTGGATAATGAGCTTGAACTGATGAAAAGCTTATTTTTTTATCCCACTGTTTCAGAATCATCAGCCCATGGCTGACTGGCCCTGTTCCTGGGCCTGCAGCCATGGCACAGTACATCTTGACATAATATTAGAAAACTCTTCATCTCTTTTTGGCCAAGAAGCAAAGAAAGAGACCAAGTCTCAATATCACCTTCAAGCACACACAGTCAGCGACCTTACTTCCTTCCAACACCTCCCAACAGCTGAAACCTACCCTAGAATGCAGGAGCCTCTGGGCAGCATCTGGATACAACCTAAGCTTCCCTAAGATAGGATCAGGTAGTTGTTTTAAGTTCCCTTTGTATTAGAAAAATCAACCATTCTGACCTGCAATGGGTGTTTAAATGAATAAGGTGAGGCAGGAATCGATAGAGAACAATAAAAGAATCACGTCGCCGGGCATGGTAGCGCACGCCTTTAATCCTAGCACTCGGGAGGCAGAGGCAGGTGATCTTTGTGAGTTCAAGGCCAGCCTTGTCTACAGAGTGAGTCCAGGACAGCTGGGGCTACAGGGAGACCCTGTCTCAAAAAAGACCAAAAAAAAAAAAAAAATCACGTCAAGAAACCCTGAGGTTTTCAGTTCTTCATCTCACCATGCAGATAAACTGATGGAGACAGAACTGAACAAATGAATTCCTACCTATCTAACATTAACATTATTATTAATAACTGAATAAATGGATTCCTACCTATCTAACATTAACATTATTATTAACTGAACAAATGGATTCCTACCTATCTAACATTAACATTATTATTAATCTCTCAAAGCTATGTCTTCTTTACTGACCTACAGGTGCTTACTGGCTCATTAAGTCAACCAATAATAAAAAAAAGCAAATTCGGTTGGGGGCTGGAGAGATGGCCTAGGGGTTAAGAGCACCTACTGCTCTTGCAGAGGAACCAGGTTCGATCCCCAGCACCCACATGGCAGCTGAGAACCATCTTTAACTCCAGTTCCAGGGGAATCCAACGCCCTCTTCTGACCTCCACAGCATTGCACAACACAGGTGCATAAACACCTGCATGCAGACAGTACATTCATACACATACAAAATAAATAAATGTTTAAATCAAATTTGGTAATAAAAGTGTGTGCGTGTGTGTGTGTGTGTGTGTGTGTGTGTGTGTGTGTGTGTGTGTGTGTGTTTTGGCTAGCTTTAGTGTCACTTGACACACCTGGGTTGAGGGAGCCTCAACTGGGGAATTGGCTCCATTGGACTGGCTTGCAGCCACATCTGTGGAGTATTGTCTTGATTGTTGAGCAATGTGGGAGGGCCCAGCCCACTATGGGTGGTGCCACCCTGGACAGGTTGTTGTGTACTGTATAAGAGGGCAGGCTGGGCATGTGCCAGGGGAGCAAGCCAGTAAGCAGCATTCCTCCATGGCCTATGTTCCAGTTCCTGCCTCCAGGTTCCTGTCCTAAGTTCCTTCCTTGGGTTCCCTGAGTGATGAACTATGACCCAGGAGATGTGAGCTGAATAAACCTTTTCCACCCCAAGTTGGTGTCATTCGGAGTGTTTTGTCACAGCAATTGAAGAGAAACTAGAACAGTGTGTGTGTGTGTGTGTGTGTGTGTGTGTGTGTGTGTCCTGTAGTGCTAAAATCAAACCCAGGGCACTGTACCTGTTAGACAGTGCTTTCTACTGAGCTACATTCCCCAGGCCTCCAAGAAGAATTCTTAACAAAGTTCAATTCATTCATTCATTCATTCATTCATTAACCATTTACAGAGATTGATATTTGTACATGGTAAGCCATCAGACGTTTGAACAGGTCAATAAAGTGCCAAAGCAGGGGCTGGAGAGATGGCCTAGCGGTTAAGAGCACCGACTGCTCTTGCAGAAGACCCGGGTTCAATCCCCAGCATCCACATGGCGGCCGAGAACCGCCTGAAACTCCAATTCCAGGAGAACTCCAGTTCCAGGGGAATCTGACACCCTCTTCTGACCTCCGAGGCATTGCACGACACGGGTACACAAACCTACATGCAGACAGTACATTCATACACATAAATAAATAAATAAATAAATAAATAAATAAATAAATAAATAAATAAATAAATAAATAAAATTTTTTAAAAAGTGCCAAAGCAATATAAATACATTGAAATTTGATGGAAATATATACTATCATCATCAAGGAAAAACTCTAGTGACAATGTAGGGGAGGGGGACCCTTATACACTGCTGGTGGGAATGCAAATTAGTCTAACTACTATGGAAATCAGTGTGGAAGTCTCTCAAAAAATAAAAACAGAACTATCATAGGATCCAGGTACACTACTCCTGGACACAAAGCTGAAGTATTCTAAGTTAGAATATCAGTCATGTAGCTGCACATTCATGTTTATTCACAGTAACCAAGATATGGACCCAGCCCAGATGTCCCTAATGAGATGAATGGAGCAAGAAAATGTGGTAAATGCACACAATGGAGTCACTGGCTAGTGTTTGTCAACTTGACACAAACTGGAATCATCTGGGAAGGAGGAAGCTCCCTGGAGGAACTTCCTCCATCGGACTGGCTGTGGGCTTGTCTCTAAGGCATCTTCTTTTTATTTTTTGGTGTTTTTTTGTTTGTTTGTTTTTTGAGACAGGGTCTCCCTGTAGCTCTGGCTGTCCTGGAACTCACTCTGTAGACCAGGCTGGCCTTGAACTCACAGAGATCCGCCTGCCTCTGCCTCCCAAGTGCTAGGATTAAAGGCAAACGCCACCATGCCCAGTTTAACACATATTCTTAATCAGTAATTTAGGTAGGAAGGCCCAGTCCACTGTGGTGCCAACCCTAGGCAGTGAAACTGGGGTTTTGCTTGTTTGTTTTTTCTTTAGAGAAAGATAGCTGAGCAAGCCAGAAGGAGCAAGCCAGTGCACAGCAAGCCAGTGCGCAGCATTCCTCCACAGTCTCTGCTTCAGCTCCTGCTTCCAGGTTCCTGCCTTGACCTCCTCCTGCCCTGGCTTCCCTCAATGAAAGCATGTAAACTGTGAGCTAAATAAAGCCATTCCTCCCGGAGTTGGTTTTGGTTAGTGTTTTATTACAGCTATGGAGAAGCACACTCGGTCAGTAGAGTTACATTCAAGTATAAAGAATGAATTATGGGGCTGGAGAGATAGCCTAGTGGTTAAGAGCACCAACTGCTCTTGCAGAGGACCCGGGTTCAATCCCCAGCATCCACATGGCGGCTGAGAATCGTCTGTAGCTCCAATTCCAGGAGAACTCCAGCTCCAGGGGAATCTGACACCCTCTTCTGACCTCTGCGGCATTGCACGACACGGGTGCACAAACCTACAAGCAGACAGTACATTCATACACATACAAAAATAAAAAAATTAAATTAAAAAAAAAAAGAATGAATTATGTCAATGGCAGAAAAAAAATATGCCAGGCTTAGAAACACAAATACTATGTTTTCTTTCACATGTAGAGTTTAGGCAGGGAAAGTGGAGAGGTCAAAGTTCAAAAATCTAGGGACATGAAGTAGACAAAAGGAAGAAGGCAGGGAGGTAAGGAAACGCAGGAGGTGATAGTGACCAAGGTACATTATACGCACAAACGAAAATGTCATTAAAAATTATCAGTGCATGCCAATAGAAAATGTGTCTTTAGATTATAAATTGCCTGAACTTTTACTGAAAAGAAAAACTCCAAATCTCAAAAATTTTAAAAACCATTAATACAGCCAGGTGTGATAGTGCACACCTTTAATCCCAGTACTTAAGGCAAAGGCAGGCAGATCTCTGTGAGTTCAAGGCCAGCCTAGTCTGGAGCTATTGGGAAACCCTGTCTCAAAAGACAATAAATAAATAGATAGATAGATAGATAGATAGATAGATAGATAGATAGATAGTAAATATTAAAAACGTTTTTTAAAAAAAACAGAAAACAAAAATAAAACAACCAAAGAAGAGAAGTCACACGTTAGCAAAGTACTGTCATCTCAGTACTTGGGAAAGGCTAAGGCAGGAAGATTGCAAGTTAAAGGCCAACCTGGGCCACACATCAAGACCCTATTTCAAAAAAGACAAATGAAAAAAGACTAAAGAGGGCATGGGTCCAGAATGCTACCTGAATGTTCTCTTGATCAAATAAACTTTAAGTTAAAAAAAAAAAAAGCCAGCCAAGATGGCACCTGTCTGAGAGGCAGAGGCAGAAGAATCACAAGTTCAAGGCCAACTTGACCTACTCTATCTCAAAGATCCAAGGGTTGCAGATGTAGCTGGATAGTAGAGCCTAGCATACACCAGCCCCATAACTAAGATAAGTAGATAGCAGAGTTACTCTAAAGAAGCCAAATTAGCACTTGACAGTTGCTAGGCACTTATGACCTACCATGTTCCTGGCATCATGAGTCAACTCCAGCCTCCAAGTTTAGCTTCTAATTAGCTGTGACATGAGAACTTTCAAGTATGCAGACCACTGGCTATAGCAAGGGTCAACATAAACACCTTAAAAAAAAACATGGATTCCCAGAGTCAGGGCAGTCAGCAGACACGAGCTCCCTTCAGCTAGTTCTGCACACACACAGTTACTACATTTCCTATGGAAGTTGGGAAATGAAAGTGACTGTGTGTCAGTGGCAGGTGAATTCACTGAATAGATTCTAATTCCAGCCCCAGATGCTCTGCTCAGTATTGTGACGGCAACTTGAAGACAGAGTAGTGGCACACACCTTTAATCCCAGCACCCGGGAGGCAGAGGCAGGAGAATCTCTGTGAGCTCAAGGCCAGCCTAGTCTAGTCTATATATCAAGTTCCAGGCCATCTGTAGGTACAGGGAGACCCTGTCTCAAAAAGACCAAAAAAAGTGAGAGAAAACAAAAACAGAATTGCAACAGCACCTTACAGTTTTAGCAATGGTTCTGTTTGATTGCTGATATCTGTCAGGGATGAATGAGTCTTTGGGAAGGTTACCAGCTGTTCCAGGCTTGTAATTACATGTAGGGTCCCTTGCTGCCATCCTTCTCTCACTCTCTCCCTCCCATTTTTTTATGCGTCCTGACCAAACACCACACAGTGCCATTATTGATCTATGACCCAGACAGCTGCATATTTCCCAGCATGCTTGAGCACAAGTCCTAGCTTTGAACCTCTTCAGGAATTGGTATGTTTAGGCTGTTCCCAGCAAAATACTTTAAGAAACGAATCCTGGAGCTGAGCCAACATTCCTGAAACCCTCACATAAATTAGATACTGTGCCTGTCACTGTGAACACACTCAGAATGTCCCTGTACCCTGGCTGTGCTGAAGATGAGCTGCAAAGTGCCCCAGTAATCCTTAAGACTAACCAAGCTACCATTCCGTCTCTTCCTTTTATCTAAACCAGCCCCATGTGCAGACAGTGAGAGGCTGTTTCCTCAGGCTGGACAGGGACAGCCCAGCCAAGAGCAAGGACATGCACAGCTCTGAGACATCTGCATATTCTTAGGCCCTTGTTCAGATTTATAAGTTTTTTAATATTTTATTTACTATTTTATATGTGTATTGCCTACATCGGACCCCCTGGAACTGGAATTACGGACAGCTATAAGCTGCCATGTGGGTGCTGGGAACCAAGCCCAGGTCTTCTACAAGAGCAGCCAGTGCTCTAACCACTGGACCATCTCTCTAGCGGCGGGGGCGGGGGTTACCTTCACTTCCCATAAGAGGGCGCCCCTAACCTGAGCCCAGAAAGGGCCAGCGGGGTTTGGCAGCCCAGGCTGGCCTCAGTCCCGTCCCCTCCACGCCTCCTGAGAGAGCGCGCTCAACCCGCGTCCTCGCGCTCAGCCCGAGTCCTCACGCCCACCCTAGAGACCGCCCCTGCGCGGCTCCACCCCCTCGAGGGCGCGTCTGCGCGTGCGCCAGCGCGTTGAGCACCTCCCCCAAGAGGGGCGGGGCGGGGCGTGCGTCTCCCAGAGAGCGCGCCGTCGCGTCTTCTTGTGCTGCCTCTCGCCAGCCAATGGGTGAACGCGGCGGAGGATTTCGAATGTGGCGACGGTGGTGGTTCCGGGTGCGGCGCAGCGGGGACCTGAAGGGCTAGGTGATGTGAGCGGCGGCGGCGGCGGCGGCGGCGACCGCGACAACGGCCGAGGTACCGCGCGCGGTAGGTGGCCTCGCGGGCCTGGCCGGGGCCCTGCTGCAGGGCGGGGATGGCGGCCTGGCCTGGCCTCGGTCCTGCGGGCCTGACGCGGCCTGCAGCTTGCTAGGCGGGAGAACTGAGGATCTACATTTCAAGTGTCCAGCCGGGCTGTGCCCGCTGTTGGACCCTTGCCTGGCATGCACAGGGCCCCGGGTTCTACTCCCTTCCATGCACACCAGCCTCGGCAACCTCACTTCTGTCTGTTATTTAATCTGCCTGGCTCCAGTGCAAACTTTAAACCTTGATGATAGGCTGACGTCTGCAACTCGCCATTGCTGCTTTTAAAAAGGTCTAGCGGTTAAGAGCGCCGACCGCTCTTACAGAGGACCCGGTTCGATCCCCAGCACCCACATGGCGGCCGAGAACCGTCTGAAACTCCACTTCCAGGAGAACTCCAGTTCCAGGGGAATCTGACACCCTCTTCTGACCTCCGCGGCATTGCACGACACGGGTGCACAGACCTGCATGCAGACAGTACATTCATACACATACAGAAATAAATTAAAAAAAAAAAAGTTCCACTTTTCTGTTGAAACTTTCTCTTCCAGTATATTGTGCATAGATTGGTAGAAATAAAATATTTAAATGGGATGTGCAGAGTAAGTCCTGGAGAAAATACTCAAGAAAATGAAAGGTTTAAGAAATAACTTAGAGACGATGAAGATAATCCTTTGTAGTGAACACTGTGCACACACTGTGGGCAGCCACAGTTTACAGTTTTGAGATCTGAAAGCTGCAGTCTGGGACACAAGCTCTTCCTTAAAATTAGGGGGACTAAAGCACGTTAGCTCTGCAGCACTGGAAGATGCAAAACCACTTTTGTTTTAATAGACGCAGTGGCATTTTCCCCTGTCATCACACACTTGGTGACTTTTAGTCGTATACAGAATAACATTTAATGTCCTGTGCTGCATTCATGACTTACTGGGAACTAGTCTTGAGTTTTAACAGTAATTTTGAGAATGATTTCTCCACCCCTGCTCCTGCTCTTTCCAGCAACATAATGGTTGTAGTCTTTTTTAAAATTGTGTATAGTGCTACAGCATTTCAACCTATAAAAAATCAACTTGACTTTCTGTGTCAGTGTGCCTGCCTAAGTGATAGTGGGCTAACTGTGGACAAGAAAGACAAGGAATTGAGTGACCTTGTCTAATAAATTACTTGACTTTCTGTGTCAGTGTGCCTGCCTAAGTGATAGTGGGCTAACTGTGGACAAGAAAGACAAGAATGGGGCTGGAGAGATGGCCTAGCAGTTAAGAGCGCCGACCACTCTTACAGAGGACCCGGGTTCGATCCCCACACCCACATGGCGGCCGAGAACCGTCTGAAACTCCAATTCCAGGAGAACTCCAGTTCCAGGGGAATCCGACACCCTCTTCTGACCTCCGCGGCATTGCACCACACGGGTGCACAAACTTGCATGCAGACAGTACATTCATACACATACAGAAATAAATAAAATTAAAAAAAAAAAAGACAAGGAATTGAGTGACCTCGTCTAATAAATTAGTAATAAAGAGAAAAGTGCAACACAAAAACCTAGATATGTATATAATTGCTTCTGGATGAATGCTGTAAGTCTCAGCATTAAAAGCTGACCATAGACATTAGAAGAAATAGACATAATGCAATACGGTGTCTGGCTCAAGCCTGTGGTCCCAGCTACTCAGGAGGCTAAACATCACAGCCCTGAAGATCACCACCAGCCTGGGTAACATAGCAAGGTCTAGTCTCAAAATAACAATAACAAGCATTTCCTATGATACAGCAAGTGTATTACCTCCCCAGTGATTACTTGACATGTTCTGGAAGCTTCGGGTTGGAAGTCAACATTCAATAAAGCTCTCCTATAAAGTGGCAGAAGATAAAATTCCATCAGAAATATGACGGCCATTATCAGACTCTCCTTGTATGATGTACATTATTCTAACCTGTTTTCATTTGTTTTGAGACAGAGTCTTGCTGTGTAGACCATGCTGGCTTTGAAGTCATGATCCTTTGCCTCCTTAGTACCTGGGATTATTAGGCATGTGCCACAACACCTGACTATTAATGATATTTTAAAGGTGTAAGATCTAAATTATTATTATTATTACCAGGTGAGCCAGCTACCTATTCTGAAGTTTACAATTAAGTCTGTACTGCATCCCTTTTTGAATAACCTGTATTTTCAGTCTTGAATTTTGTGTTTGAAACTATCTCAGAGAAATGTTATGTTTTATTTTAAATTCATAGAAAGAAGATGGCTAAGGAAAGGTGCCAGAAAAGGTCCTTTCAAGATAGTCTTGAAGACATAAAGAAGCGAATGAAGGAGAAAAGGAATAGAAACTTGGCAGAGATAGGCAAACGCAAGTCCTTCATAGTTGCACCATGCCAAGTAAACAGTAAGAGACCTTGTCTTGTCTTCTGTATCATCTTTCCTTTTATTCTGTGTTGTGGTTTATGCACATGTGTATATAGGCACTTTGTGTGTATGTTCTGTGTCAGAGGACATCAGATGCTGCGCCATCACTCCCGGGTTCATTCTCTTGCAGAAGGATTTCTTTCTTACTGAACCTGCAGCCAAGCCGGCAGCCAGCAAGCCTCAGAGACTATAGGTGTCACGTCCATACTTGGCTTTCTGTTTTAATTTTATTTAGTGAGTTGTGTATGTTTATGTGAGAAGAGGGCATTGGACCCCCTGGAATTGGAGTTAAAGATGGTTGATAGCCTCCATGTGAGTGTTTGGAACTGAACCCAAGTCCTCTGCAAGAGCAGCCAGTGCTCTAACCACTGATCCATGTCTCTGGCCCCCATCTGGGATTCAAGCCCAGATCCTTCTTCTACCTAGCAAACACTACAAATTGAGCCGTCTCCCCAGCCCCTATATCATCTAAGTTTAGGTTTAATAATTGAATTTTTTTTTATTTTCTTATAGCTAACACGTCTACGCTGTTAAAAAATTACCAAGACAATAATAGACTGTTAGTTTTAGCTTTGGAAAGTGAAAAATCCAAGGTACGAGAAGCCCAGGACATCATCTTCCAGCTGAGGAGGGAATGCTACTACCTTGCAAGCCAGCTGTATGTGCTGAAAGAACAGCTGGCGTCCCAGGAAACTCAAACTCTTCAGGTACTTTTAGTGTATAAAAACTGAACTACTGAACTACTGCTGGGCAAAAACTGAACAACTTTGGGGGGGAAAAATTAACCCATGAAAAGAAGTTTATTTTCATGATTATTATTGTATATGTGAGAGCGTGCGTGTAGCGCATCCTGGGACATATGTGGAGGTCAGAGGACAATTGGGAGTCACTTCTCTCCTTCCTGTGAGTTCTGGGTGTCACCCTCAAGCCATGGTCTTACATGGCAAGTGTTTTTACCTGCTTAGCCATCTTTCTGGGCCAAATAAGTACTTTATGCCACTTTGGTTGGTGTTTTATTTGGGGAGTTTTTGAGGTGGGTCTGTCTGTGTAGCTCTGGCTGTCTCAGAATTCTCCCTGTAGACCAGGCTGGTTTTAACTTATAGGATCCTCCTGCTTCTGCCTCCTGAGTGTTAGGATTAAAGGCACGGGCAATCACAGCAGCTGGGTTCACTTAATCACCAATGCCTCTGTTCTAGATGAATTATTAATTAAAGCATCCTTGTTTCATGTTCTATCCTAGGTGTTATGCCTGGCCAGTAGGAATGCTCCAGATGTGTAGGTAGTGGGTGCTGGGCCTGCCTAGCTTGGTACAGATGTGTAGGTAGTGTGGGTGCTGGGCCTGCCTAGCTTGGTACTGAAAACATGTAGCAACACACCATGCAGAATAGTTCAGCCTTGTGCTGGAGAGATGGCCGAGCAGTTAAGAGCATGACTGCTCTTTCAGAGGACCCTGGTTTGGTTCCCAGCACCTGTCCTGTGGCTAACACTAATTCTAGTTCTAGATGATCCAACACCTTCTGACCTCTGTGGGCATTGCATGCATGGGTATACTTACATATATGCAGGCAAAACACTCATAAGATTTTGCCAGGCATGGTGGTACATTGCTTTAATCCCAGCACTTGGGAGGCAGAGGCAGGTGGAGCTCTGAGTTCAAAGCCAGCCTGGTCTACATAGTGAGCTCCAGGCCAGCTAGGGCTACAGGGAGACCCTGTCTCAAAAAGACTATAAAAAAAAAAAAGTTTAAGGGGTTTTGTTTGTTTGTTTTGTTGTTTGTGCGTTTTTTTTTTTTTTTTTTTTGGTCTTTTCGAGACAGGGTCTCCCTGTAGCCCCAGCTGTCCTGGAACTCACTCTGTAGACCAGGCTGGCCTTGAACTCACAAAGATCCGCCTGCCTCTGCCTCCCACGTGCTAGGATTAAAGGTGTGCACCGACACACCCGGCTCCACTTAAGTTTTTTTTTTAAAAAGTTGAGCTCTGCACTACTGGTTCTCTGAGTGTTCATGGAAGTCAGTCAAGGCTCAAGCAGTGCAGCCAATGTCCTGAAAGCAAGCACTGAGGTACGCTAGTCCAAATGTTATGCTGTTTTAAGTTTTAACTTAAATGTTGGCCCTCTTGCCAGCCTGAGAATCAATTGCTTTTGACCTGCTGGTTCACTAAGTGAGAGCATCACTGACTTTGTCCAAGGTTCACATAGCTCTGCCAGCCAAAGCACAGCAGACAGGGACAGAGCTTGGTTTAGGGTGTTCTTGTGTGTCATGGCATGATGAGCCTGAGAGGCATAGCCACGCCTAGCGCCTTCCTCTGCTGTTCCAAGGGGTCTCCATAAAATAGCCTACTCCCTTCCCTGGTTAGACTCCTCCCTGCTGTCCCCCGCACCCTGTTGTCCCCTGCATCCCCACTCTAGCCTTGCATGTGATTGCTATGTTCTCCTGAGTTTTCTTAGCTGCAGAATCAGGAGAATGTAGGAGCCCCTGGCAGAAATTCATAGGCAGGGTGGTTAACTCTGTGTGTGCTCCAGACCCCTTGGGGTGCCTGTCCTTTATTGGGGCCTTCCAATGGAGTACATCTTGACACTCTGGGCCCCTTTTAATCCATGCTCTGCAGTGGCCAGACTCCTCTTTATGCAGCTGACAGGCCTTGCATAGCATGTGCATTCCCTTCACACTTGGACTGACATCTGTCACAGCCCTGCTTCCCAAGGCTCTTCACTGGCCACAACTGCCGTCCGTCCCCCACTGTTTTCAGTTACTACTTCTTAAAGCAGCGAGGCCCTTTGTGTGTCCTGACTTCTGTACTTACTGTTTCCAGTTTTTTTCTTCCTGCTCTTTCAATAGCTGGTTCCTCATCTTTTAGGTTAGAATCACTAATTAAGCAGCCAGTCTCTAACTGCTCACTGCACTCTTGAGTGGCCTTCAGTATCCACCTGGAAATCAGCTGTGTCTTTTGCTTTCATTCTTTACATATTTATCATCATTATTATACATATTTATCATTATTATTATTGTCCCTGTGTGAGAGAGAGGGGAGAGAGGATGGGAGGGGAGGGGAGGGGAAGAGGAAAGGGGAGAGAGAGAGAGAGAGAGAGAGAGAGAGAGAGAGAGAGATCTTCTTCCAAGGTAGGTTCCAGGGATCCACCTCAAGTTGTCAGGCTTGCAATGCTAAGTGACAGTCTTTTTTTTTATTATTTTATTTATTTTTTATGTGTATGAATGTACTGTTTGCATGTAGGTTTGTGCACCCGTGTTGTGCAATACCGAAGAGGTCAGAAAAGGGTGTAGGATTCCCCTGGAACTGGAGTTAAAGACAGTTCTCAGCTGCCATGTGGGTCCTGGGGATCAAACCCAGGTCCTCTGCAAGCGCAGCCGGCGCTCTTAACCGCTAGACCATCTCTCAAGCCCCAGGACAGTCTTTTTAAAAATTTACTTTCCATACACTAGAGTGTAAGCTTTAGGAGGATAAATTTGATATTTTTTCAGCTGTTACAGTCCTTGCTCCTAAAGCTACACAGCAACACAGTGGACTGCTATCATGAGTGTCCTTTGTGAATACATTCGCTTACTCAGCAATGCGCTCACAACTGCAGAGTGTTTACATATATTTGTATAACAGCAAAGTTAACAGTGTTCTCTTTTGATTTAATCAATTAACAGAACCAGGAAGTATGTCCCTCAGGAGCCATCTCCAGCGGTGAGGACATCACCGGGGATTCATCTCTGAAGGACTCACTGTTAGTACCATGGCTGTGGGCACTGGGAAGATTTACTTCTGTGATTGGTTTGCAAAAGAAAGAAACTTCATCATTCTGTCTCATGTTTACAATCCTAAGGCCCTTTGCTGAGAACAGACCAGAAAATTTGCTATGTTGAGATCCTATTGTATACAGCAAAGTTAGAGTTCTTTTTCTTTTTTTGTTTTATGTGTATGAGTGTATTGTCTGCACGCGTGTAAGCGCACCTTTGTCAGACAGTCCTCACGGAGGTGAGAAGTGAGTGTCAGAACTCCTGGACCTGGAGTTACAGATGGTTGTTAGCCTGGGAACTGAACTCACTATGTCCTCTGCAAGAGCAGCCAGTGCTTTTAACCACTGAGCCATCTCTCCAGCAGCCCCAGAGCTTTCTTTCTCTTATATTTATTTGCTTCTTTGATGTCTAGGAGTCAGAAACTTCACCAGAATTGTTTTTCCCTTCTGTCATTTTTTGTTTGTTTGTCATGCATGTTTTTTTATTCTAGGAAAAAAATTGTTAAAAGTATTTTTCCAATCCTAGAACAGTCTAGTTTAGGAGGGAAAATATAATGAAACATCACTTTTTTGTTGTTTTGAGACAGGATCTCACTATGTAGCCTTTGGCTGGTCTGAAGCTCACTATGTGGACCAAGCCAGCCTCCACCTCATATTCATCTGCCTCTGCCTTGTAAGTGCTGGGATTAAAGGTGTGCACCACTTCACATTTTAATGCCCAGTTCTTTCCATCAGACCCACAAACCCTACTTCCCTTTGATCAAGTATAGTTTATGTTCTTTTATAAACTGATGAGATTTAATTATATATAGCAAAATACCCCAGCTCTTAATTACACAGTTCAATGAGTTTGACTAACATATAAACCTGTAGAGGCAAAACTTCAATTAAAATATGGAACATCACACCAGTTTGTAATCCCAACACTTATGAGGCTGAGGCAAGAGAAAAGTCAGTTCAGCAGCCTGGGCTGGGTGGCAAAAACTATAGACATGATGAGCCTTAGGGCTGCCGACACTGAGGCTGTGTTGTAAACTTGGTCTCTTGGGGTCTATTGCCTGGTGACAGGAACAGCTCTTCCCCAGGCCAACAGTGTTTCCAGACTTGTCATAGATGGCCCTGGGGTGAACTGACAGCCAGCTCCTTTCTAGTTCTCTCAAGCCAGTCTGCTTCATGCAGAAGGAGCTCTAAATATGTTTTCCATTCCCTGGATTACTTTTAAGCTTTAGTAGTTTTAAAACAATCAGATTTAAGATCTGACAAGTGAAGTGAGGTGTGGTAATCAAGTTTTATAAGATTTTTGGAAGTAATTATTAGTTCCCACTACTTTGTACCCAAACCTATATTTTTATTTTTTATAACAGTGGAAAATTGTCTACGAAGAATAAAACTGCAATTAGAGTAAAACTCCCAGTGACAGGTTTGGGGCGCAAAGATAACTTCATGAACAAAAGAGAGAGACTTTTAAACAAAATATAATACTAAACAGTTTCTGAAAAATCCTGTAGTTGATAGTATTAAAACATTCATTACCAACAAAGACAGCTCTGGTGATGTAACAGCCTCTGTGGAGTCTGTTGACCAAGCTGCAGTTATAGAAGCTGGGGTCACTTTGGATTGACTCTTCCTCCAGTGAGGTGAGACTGAGCTAGGACGAGTTTCCTATGACGGTTCCTCTAACTTGGTTCTTCCATGGCAGTTGAGTCCTACTTGTAAACATTCAGGCCTTGTGTAATCAGCATAAATGGTTTTTAGTGTTCTGTGATAGAACATTGATTTGTAGTGGCATTGGGAACCTAGGAAAATGTTAAATCAGGAGCTTTGTTTTTACAGAATTGCTAAATTTGTATTTTTTTCATTCTTATCCTCTAAGGCAAATTCCTGTTCAAGAAACTAACCACTCATTCCAAACAGAAGGTAAGTATAAAAAAAAAGTCTAAAAATGTTGATCTTTGTGAACAAGTAACATAGCTAAATTTCTTCTTAAGTCTTCTCATTTGGTATTTGGCTCAAAGCAGCTTGGTTTATTTTATATAGACTGATACAGGGTTAAAATACATACATCCAAGTAATGAACAGTGGCTTATGCCTATGATCCCAGCAATTTGGAGGCCGAGGCAGTAGGATCAAGAGTTCAAGGCCTATTTGAGCTGCATATCAAGACTCTTATCTCAAAAAACAGCAACATACATCTGTCCATTATGCCACATCTGTAACATTGGCTGTGCCGGGGCTGCTGCCTGCTGAGCTCTGTGTTGGGCACTTTACACATCCTGTGGTGGTTTATCCATTTTCTGTAGCCCAGAGAAGACTGTCAGAAGAGTCTGAGAGGCGGGCTGGACACTCGGAACCCAGCTCCCGGTCCGTGCCTCTGGCCGCTGTCCAGTGATGTTCCCAGTTCTCAAATATCAGTTTGCACTAAGCTTTGAAACTGCAAAACCAGATAAATATTCCATTTTTCCTGTAAATGCATTGTATTATCTGAAAGGCTTTGTAATTAGCAATTGTCCAAATCTATTTTTCAAATAATTTTCTTTACTTTCTCAGCTTATTTGCCCACGTTAGAATTTGCAGCTCTGAGCCAGGCTTGGTGCTCACACCTTTAATCCCAGAGACAGGCCATTATCCTTGAGATTAGGGCCAACCTGGTCAACAAAGTGAGTTCCAGGACAGCTGGGGCTACAGGGAAACCCTGTCTCAAAAGAGAAAAAAAAATAATTTGAAGCCCTTTTTCTAACTCTGTTCACAGATAATAGGAAGACTGTTTTTGTTTTCTTTCAAACCTTTGAAATAGCGCATAAAAACCTTATCTTACATTGAAAAATATATATTCATCTGGGGGTGGCATCACTCTGTAGTCCTGGCTAGCCTAGCATTATATAGCCCAGGCTGGACCTGGGGTGATCCTCCCGCATCAGCCTCCAGAATGCTGGGATTATAAACATGAACCACCACACATCTACAGTATTTTTCATCTATAGTATTTTTTTGAACTGATAAAAGCTGTCACTTGTTCAGTGACAATAAAGAGATGGCGATGTATATTTTCAATGTGTTTATTTACTCACAGTAAATGTAGGAAGCTATTGAATGACTTTTCTACAGATTCTTGGAATGCAAATCTCTAAAGCATAAAACTTTTCCCATTTGTTTCTTAAATTTTCAGGGCCACTCCCTCTTGCTCCTCCAGACACACCAAGGAGCAGCTTCTGTTCAGGTGAAGTCACGTCTCCTGTCCCCATCTTACCTAGTACTGTTACTCTCCGTCAGAAAGATTTTCGTGATGCCAGTCACGTGAGTGCGCTGGGGGATTGTGAAGCGCCGCAGTGGGCAGGACAGTCTTTTGAAGTGGGAAGAACTCAGTGTAGAGACCCAACAGTGAGCCCACTCATGTTTAAATACGGAGACCCAGAAGTCTACCTGGGGAGCAAGGACCAAGTTAACCTGTCAACTAGACCAGCTCATCCAGGAAAGACTACCCAGACAAAAGACATCAGCTCAGACTCCAAATTTGAACCAGTGAAAAGCAAGAGCAAAGGTGCAGTCAGAAGGGCCGGGAGGAGATCGCGACCCAGATCCTGGAAGTGTAAAAAGAACAAAAGGAAGCACAAGCAGACGTCCGTCCCCCCAGAGCTGAACAGCTCTCTGGGTCCCAACGATGCATACAACTTCAATTTGGAAGAGAGCATTCACCTCACCCCCTTCCGACAGAAACCGAGCAGTGACTGGAACAGGGAGAGCAGCGGTGAGGCTGCCGTGAGCCCCTGCGGTGAGGCTGCCGTGAGCCCCTGCGGTGAGGCTGCCGTGAGCCCCTGTGACTCCAGTTCAGGGGACGATTCTGATGAACTCTACCTGCCCCCATGCAAGTGCTCCCCAGACCTCGCCAGTACATCCGACAGACCAGTCACCAGGCCTCGGTCTAAGAGAGCACTCAAGTACACGGGTGAGACAGAGACCAAGGAGGCTTCGCCAGCCAGAACTACCAGTAAGCTACGTAGTGATTGTACCTGGGCTTCCATTCTCTTATACATACCTGATTCCTGACATCTGTTGTTCTGGGGGAGGCTGGAGGCTTGCCAGCTGTCCCTGGGGGAAGTTGGTCTGTCTGATGAAGAGGTGGGGCCAGAGGATAGAAACCACAGTGGTGTGGCTCTGACCTGCTCAAGCAAATGCAGATCTAACAAATGAGCGTTGTTACTTGTCATGGACAAGTCTTAGCGAATGAGACCTCCAGTCAGGGTGGGTGTGGAGAAGCTTGAGTTTAGAGGTCTTTATGCATTCGTGAAGAATCACCTTGATGAGATCAAGCTTCCCGCTTTAATGGCTTTATTATGTAAGTTCACAAGAGCCCATGTCAGATTTTTTTTTAATTTTATTTCTGTATGTGTATGAATGCACTGTCGGCATGCAAGTTTGTGCACCCGTGTCATGCAATGCCGCGGAGGTCAGAAGAGGGCGTCGGATTCCCCTGGAGCTGGAGTTCTCCTGGAATTGGAGTTTCAGACGGTTCTCGGCCGCCATGTGGGTGCTGGGGATCGAACCCGGGTCCTCTGCAAGAGAGGTCGGCGCTCTTAACCGCTAGGCCATCTCTCCAGCCCCATGTCAGATATTTTTTAGTTCCTGAAGGTGAGTTTATGAGACCAAAAAACTTCTCAGTTGACAGGTTTAGTGTTCTTTCTGTAAGATCACTGAAAACCTTCAACTCACAAATTGTTGCTTTTAGTTTATCAAAGGTGGTTCAGCCGCACCCATCAATAGGGACTTACCTGGGGTCGGTGTAGGTGCTAAGAGAACAGGCATTTGGGTTGTTTCCTTGTCAACTGTACCTACCAATAGGGACTTACCCTGGGGTCGGTGTAGGTGCTAAGAGAACAGGCATTTGGGTTGTTTGTCAAAGTAGTGTCCTATCAGCTTAGGCAGCCTGAGACAAGTTGACTTTCCAAGCTGGCCAGTTTGAACAGTATAACTTTTGTGAGTATCTGATTTTATTTATTTATTTGGGGCTTGGGGGAGGTATTTTTGAGATAGGGTCTCCCTGTAGCCCCAGCTGGCCTGGAACCTGCTATGTAGACCAGACTGGCCTTGAACTCATAGAGATCTGTCTGAGGCATGTGTCACCACGCCCGGTCTGAGTATCTGGTTTTAAAGTATGTGCCATGGATCTTCCTCCCAATGCCCCTTCCCCTCTCCAAAGTTCTTTCTCATTTTTTTCTTAATAAACCTGTTTGCTATACTTTTTTTAAAAATGCTATTATGATAGAATAAATCATGCAAGACTGGTAAAAATGATGATTATTGAAGATAAAGTAATTTGTGATTCACTGAGCTATTGTTACCATTTTAAGTTTTGAAGCCAGGAGTAGTGGTGCATGCCTTTAATCCCAGCACTTGGGAGACAGAATCAGGTGGATCTCTGAGTTCAAGGCTAACCTGGTCTACATAGCAGATTCCAGGCCATCTGGGGCTACAGGGAGACCCTGTTAAAAAACACCAAAATTACATATATATGTTTTGAAAAGAATAAACAGTGAAATAGTTTGATTCCCAGATGTAGTCACTGAAAATATTTTTAAAAGCCATAACTACAGGTTCCATGTTATCCCTTGAATTAGAATTTGAGTTTCTTTTACAACGTCTCCTGTGGATTTAGAAACACTTTAAGATATAGGAAGCATTAGTCTAAAATACAGCAACTGACATAATGTTCAAAGAGAAAATGGAATGATTAGCAGAGTGTGTTTATGTCGAGTGACAAAAAAGGACAAATGGAAACCCAAATACCCTGTAGGCTCAGGGCTGAGCATAGCATAGCATCACTGCACAGTTAGGAGGAGGTTCTCTTGGAATTTGCTCTTTAAAGCTGTTGGAGAAGACTCCCTTGCCTTGTCCCTACTGCATGGGCACAGGGTGCCTGCCTCCCTGTGTCAGGCAGCTCTAAGGCCCAGAACCTCTATGTTTACAGTGGGAAGGATGCAGAACTTTCTGATGGGTGAGCTTTACTGTGGGAACATGGTCTGTCTTGGTTCTCACAGACTGATTGACACTTCTCATAGAATGAGTTCAGTGACAATACTATTGGAAGCCCACTGACCATGAACTTTGGTATTGAAAGAGACAGGGCCCTTTCTGGTTCTAGTCAAGACAGGAATAAAATGGAATTTCATACTTTAAACCAACTTGCTACATACACCCCAGCTATGGGAGAGGGGCACTAAGCTTTAGAAAGACCTCCCTTGACATCCTTGAGTCTTCACCTCCACCCAGAAAATTTCAATATTACCTGGCTTGAAAGGCAGAGAAAATCATTATAAAGGTTTTTTAAATGCAAATTATGAAGTACCAGATGTGTGCACTTAGAGCATGTGACGGGGGACAGTTTAAAATGCAGATTACGAAGGACCAGATGCCGTGTGCACTTAGAGCATGCGACTGGGGACAGTTTCTTTCCTGTGGGTTTGTCCCTTGAAAGCATATTCAGTGACCACTGTTTTGTAGGTACACCTCCTGAGACTCAAAGGTCATCACCTCGTCTTAGGCTGAAGGATGTCACCAATATCCCATTGCACTCTGCTGTGAAAATCCGTCAAGAGTCTCTTTCTCCAAGAACAGATGAGGCAAGCCCTGCGGTGTCTCTGCGGAAGCGCAGGTGCAGCAGTGTGGTGAGCTACAAAGAGCCGACGCTTGCTTCGTAAGTGTCTGGTTTGTGATGAACTGAGTTGGGCACTGAGCTTTATTCAAGAATGAATCCTAGGTGGAAGAGGTGGTGCAGGCCTTTAATCCCAGCACTTGGGAGGCAGGGGCAGGATGGGGGCAGGGGCAGGGCAGGGCAGGAGGGTCTCTAAGATCAAGGCCAGCTTGTCTAGAGTGAATTCCAGGGGCATAGGGAGACTCTGTCTCAAAACAAAAACTACAGTGGGGGCACTAAATAACTTTAGTATTACAGTAACTTTCTACTGAGAAGCAAGTCAGCAGCATCTAAGGTCCCCGCTTTACTTCCACAGGAAGCTGAGAAGAGGCGACCCTTTCACAGACTTGGGCTTCTTGAATTCTCCTATTTTCAAGCAGAAAAAGGATTTGAGGCGTAAAAAACGTACAAAGAAAACACAATAATCCTTTTGTTGGATGCTGTTTAACTTGATCCTGCACCTCTCTCTTTTGCCTAATGGAGTCTGATACACTGGACGAGTGGGCGGAGCTGTTGAGGAAGAATATTTTTGTTCATAATGAAACTTTGTACCAAACTCCTCTGGTTCTTTTTATTTCCCCTTAAGTGGGATCCCAGAGTGCAGAGCCTTCAGCAAAGATGCGATCGTTCCAAGTCCTTGACCATCACAGTGAGACCAGCCATGAGTCCCATTAGTTCTCAAGATAAAATCTGTATGGAGCCATGATTAGAGAATGGGTGGTTTGTGAGTAGTGAGGACCTTTGCTTCTCATGCCAACCAGAGGTAAGTAGTCCAGGCCAGAGTTTGAGTCGGCTAGCGCAGACCTTCCCTCTCATCCTCCCTGCCAAGAACAGCCAGCCCCCCACCCCACCCCAAGCATCTATCTTGTCCAGTTTTCCACCGAGTAGCCTCCCAGCCCAGGACCCAGACACCGTGATCTGGGGCTCCTGGTGGAGCTTTGCATATGCGAGGCTCAGGGACAGATCTCCAGGCCTACAAAAAAGGAAATTCTATGAGAAGACCCTTTTGGTGTTGATCTCCCGTCGCTGACATCTCCACCGTCCTGCACTCTCTTAGATCCTCTAACACTCCCGATGACTTTCTGTCCATCGAGTCACTGCCCATGCTCCTGGTTTCCTGTATTTTTTTCAGCCACTCTTTTTGCAGTTGCTAGGGATGAGGCCCAGGCTTCGTGTGGCAGGAGCACTCCTCTCCAGTCCTCAGCCACTCTGTGGACTGTTCTTCAGTTTCATGCAAAAGTCCAGCCAGGCATGGTGTCACATGCCTTTAAGTGCTAGCACTTGAGAGGCAGAGGCAGGTGGATCTCTGTGAGTTCAAGGCCAGCCTGGTCTACATAGAAAGCTCCAGGCCAGTGGAGACCAAAAAATAAGTCCAGTTTTCTGGTGTTGATGGCCACATGTGGCTATGATTCAACAGTTCAGACTGCCCAGAGGTAGACCATGTCCACCACGGTCAGCCAAGGCTGCTCTGGGCCATACAGCTTCCAGGTCCACACTGCAAGCTAAGTTTGGTCTTTAAAGTTGAAAAACATTAGAATCAGTTTTGCTATTTGGCCTACAGAGCCTAAAACAAAGTATTCTGGCCCTTTTTCTAAAGAGCTGGCCATAACCCAGTGTGGTGTGGGACATGTTCCCAATCTCAGCGCTGTGGAGGCTGAGGAGCAGGATCCTAAGGTTGAAACCAACCTGCACTGCATGGTCTGAAAAGGCCACCCCTGCTGTGGACCACTGACCCTCCTCTTACTTCACAGCACTGTGTCCTGGCATCACCCTGACCTCATTCTTCCATGCCAGAGTCAAGCACTGTGATGAAATTGGTGTTGGACTTGCATCTTCATTTTCTATGTTCTTAGTCTATGTGTACCCAGACTGTTAAGTTCTGT
Organism: Rhizomys pruinosus; assembly: GCA_009823505.1. Lineage (NCBI taxonomy): Eukaryota > Metazoa > Chordata > Mammalia > Rodentia > Spalacidae > Rhizomys > Rhizomys pruinosus. The sequence continues at coordinate 1,908,958 of VZQC01013351.1, read as the reverse complement.
TTTTGTATTTTAGCATTTTATATGTATATACTGTCTGTAGCCTTTTACAACTGACTTTTAAGAGTGAGATTTACCCATGTTGGTAGATGGTTTTCTTTGTTGTACAATGTTATATAAATAAAACAGACTTAATACCACTTTTGAGTAATATCTGGTTGGCACTTTTTTATTAAGTTAGGACTACAGAGTATATTCTGTAGCCCCCTGGGCCTGCTGCTGAAGCCCGGGCTCCCCTGCAGGATGGCTCACCGTGCCCAGCCAGGCCTCATAGCATACCACCTTACATCCCAGCCTCACATCAATCTCTTCCATCTGAGCTCTCTTCATTACATTTCTCCTCCAGTAACAGATTTTAGTCTTGAAAGCTGGCATGTCCTTGTCCTGGTTTATTACAGCATAAAGGGTGTTAAAGATCAGGGATTCCACAGGGAGTATGGGAGGGTGTTAAAGAGTAGGGGTTCCACAGGGAGTACGGGAGGGTGTTAAAGAGTAGGGGTTCCACAGGAGTACGGGAGGGTGTTAAAGAGTAGGGGTTCCACAGGGAGTACGGGAGGGTGTTAAAGAGTAGGGGTTCCACAGGAGTATGGGAGGGTGTTAAAGAGTAGGGGTTCCACAGGAGTATGGGAGGGTGTTAAAGAGTAGGGGTTCCACAGGGAGTATGGGAGGGTGTTAAAGAGTAGGGGTTCCACAGGCGTACGGGAGGGTGTTAAAGAGTAGGAGTTCCACAGGAGTATGGGAGGGTATTAAAGAGTAGGGGTTCCACAGGAATACGGGAGGGTGTTAGAGTAGGGGTTCCTCAGGCGTACGGGAGGGTGTTAAAGAGTAGGGGTTCCACAGGAGTATGGGAGGGTGTTAAAAAGTAGGGGTTCCACAGGGAGTATGGGAGGGTGTTAAAGAGTAGGAGTTCACAGGAGTATGGGAGGGTGTTAAAGAGTAGGAGTTCCACAGGAGTATGGGAGGGTATTAAAGAGTAGGGGTTCCACAGGAGTACGGGAGGATGTTAGAGTAGGGGTTCCACAGGCGTACGGGAGGGTGTTAAAGAGTAGGAGTTCCACAGGAGTACGGGAGGGTGTTAAAGAGTAGGGGTTCCACAGGAGTATGAGAGGGTGTTAAAAAGTAGGGGTTCCACAGGAGTATGGGAGGGTGTTAAAGAGTAGGGGTTCCACAGGAGTATGGGAGGGTGTTAAAGAGTAGGGGTTCCACAGGAGTATGGGAGGGTGTTAAAGAGTAGGGGTTCCACAGGAGTATGGGAGGGTGTTAAAGAGTAGGGGTTCCACAGGAGTATGGGAGGGTGTTAAAGAGTAGGGGTTCCACAGGAGTATGGGAGGGTGTTAAAGAGTAGGGGTTCCACAGGAGTATGGGAGGGTGTTAAAGAGTAGGGGTTCCACAGGAGTATGGGAGGGTGTTAAAGAGTAGGGGTTCCACAGGAGTATGGGAGGGTGTTAAAGAGTAGGGGTTCCACAGGAGTATGGGAGGGTGTTAAAGAGTAGGGGTTCCACAGGAGTATGGGAGGGTGTTAAAGAGTAGGGGTTCCACAGGAGGATGGGAGGGTGTTAAAGAGTAGGGGTTCCACAGGAGTATGGGAGGGTGTTAAAGAGTAGGGGTTCCACAGGGAGTATGGGAGGGTGTTAAAGAGTAGGGGTTCCACAGGCGTACGGGAGGGTGTTAAAGAGTAGGAGTTCCACAGGAGTACGGGAGGGTGTTAAAGAGTAGGGGTTCCACAGGAGTATGAGAGGGTGTTAAAGAGTAGGGGTTCCACAGGCGTACGGGAGGGTGTTAAAGAGTAGGGGTTCCACAGGCGTACGGGAGGGTGTTAAAGAGTAGGGGTTCCACAGGAGTATGGGTGTTAAAGAGTAGGGGTTCCACAGGAGTATGGGAGGGTGTTAAAGAGTAGGGGTTCCACAGGGAATACGGGAGGGTGTTAAAGAGTAGAGGTTCCACAGGCGTATGGGAGGGTGTTAAAGAGTAGGGGTTCCACAGGGAGTACGAGAGGGTGTTAAAGAGTATGAGTTCCACAGGAGTACGAGAGGGTGTTAAAGAGTAGGGGTTCCACAGGAGTACGAGAGGGTGTTAAAGAGTAGGGGTTCCACAGGAGTACGGGAGGGTGTTAAAGAGTAGGGGTTCAGGGCTGGAGAGATGACCTAGCGGTTAGGAGCGCCGACGCTCTTGCAGAGGACCCGGGTTCGATCCCCAGCACCCACATGGCGGCCGAGAGCCGTCTGAAACTCCAATTCCAGGAGAACTCCAGTTCCAGGGGAATCCGGCACCCTCTTCTGACCTCCGAGGCATTGCACGACACGGGTGCACAAACTTGCATGCAGACAGTACATTCATACACATACAGTAATAAATAAAATTAATAAAAAAATTTAAAAAAAAAAAAAAAAGAGTAGGGGTTCCACAGGAGTACGGGAGGTAAAAAGCAAAATGGAAAGATGTAAAATGTATTCAGCTTTGCATTTGAAGATGGAGAACTGTGGCCTGAAGGGGGTATTCATTAGATGGGCTATGGCTCTAATCACACACAGTAGATCCTGGTACCTCATGAGCTGTATCTAACACCAAAGCAACTCCCAGTCTTTCCCTCATTCTGCTCAGTAATTTTCATCTAATTTTCATCTAAGAGTTATCTGCCAGAAGTGTGGAATCTGCAAATGAGGTGCCTTGCATCAGTCCCAGCACCACATTAAAAGTAAAGAGAGCACTGAGCTGAGGACCGTGAAATTTGTAAACATATTCAAATGCAAAAGGTAGACAGGTGATACTGAACCAAAGGGCTTCACAGGCTGACAAGATGGCTCAGAGGATAAAAGGTGGTTGCTGCTAAGCCTGAGGACCTGAGTTCAATCCCCAGGACCCTCACAGAACTGATACCCTTAGACTGTGTCCTCCAACTTCACGCCATGGCACTTGCCATGCCCACTGAGAGACACACACACAGAGTGATCAAAGCAAATACCTAAGATCTGTGTATATTGCACGTTAGTTATTCCTCAGGTTTTGTTTTGTTCTGTTTGATCTCTAAAACAGGGTCCCATGTTGTATAAGAAAGTAGGTTGTAGCCGGGCGTGGTGGCACACGCCTTTAATCCTAGCACTTTGGGAGGGAGAGGCAGGCGGAGCATTGTGAGTTCAAGGCCAGCCTGGTCTACAGAGTGAGTTCCAGGCCAGCTGGGACTAAAGGGAGACCCTGTCTCAAAAAGACAAAAAAAAAAAAAAAATAGAGCTGAGATGTTGAGTTGTGGACAGATGTGTTTGCACATGTGCAAGTGTGCTTGGGTGTGTTGGGGGTAGGCATAGTTCTGACACATTTAATAGCACTGTGTTTAAGATCTGTATTAGAACTTGGTCACAAACAGCGTAGGAGAGTATGTTCTACTCAGATCTTTAAGACAGTTGATTCCAGCCTAAGAACTTTGTTATGTTCTGTCTAGTCTGTTCTTTTGTTTGCATAAAAGGGAAAATTCTGCTAGCCATTTTTTTAAATGTGTAGGAGTAAAACTGCCTACATGTATGTAAGTGAACCCATATTGTGCAATGCCTGCAGTCAGAAGAGGGCGTCAGATCCCCAGAAACTTGAGTTACAGATGGTTACTAGCCACTGTGTGGGTGCTGGAATTCAAACCCCAGTCTTCTGTGTGAGAATAGCCACTGCTCTTAACCGCCAAGCCATCTCTCCAGCCCTCTGCTAGCCATTTTAAAAATCAATTTCTGGGGGCTGGAGAGATAGCCTAGCAGTTAAGAGCACCGACTGCTCTTGCAGAGGACCCAGGATCGATCCCCAGCACCCACATGGCAGCTAAGAACCGTCTGTAACTCCAATTCCAGGAGAACTCCAGTTCCAGGGGAATCCGAGACCCTCTTCTGACCTCTGCGGCATTGCACGACACGGGTGCACAAACCTACATGCAGACAGTACATTCATACACATACAAAAATAAATAAAAAATAAATAAATTAATAAAAATCAATGTCTGGGACTGGAGACATGGCTTAGCGGTTAAGAGCACCGACTGCTCTTCCAGAGGACCTGGGTTCAATTCCCAGCACCTACATGGCAGCTAAGAACCACCTTTAAAGCCAGGCATGGTGGCGCACACTTTTTATCCTAGCACTTGGGAGGTAAGAGGCAGGAGGATCTCTGTGAGTTCAAGGTCACCTTGGTCTATAGAGTTAGTTCCAAGACAGCTGGGGCTATAGAGAGACCATATCTCAAAAAGACACACACACACACACACACACACACACACACCATATCTCAAAAAGACACACACAGACACACACAAAAAAATGTCCAGCCAGGCATGGTGGTGCATGCCTTTAATCCCAGCACTCAGGAGGCAGAGGCAGGCAGATCTTGAGTTCAAGGCCAGCCTGGTTTACAGAGCAAGTTCCAGGCCAGCTGGAGCTACAGGGAGACCCTGTCTCAAAAAGACCAGGGGAAAAAACAAAGTCACTGTCCATCTATCAACTGCAGAAGGTAAGAGGCTAACAGCAAATATTCTTAGGACCAAGGAAATCATATGCAGAATATGCATGCATGAATGTGTGCATTATTTGGAGGAGGTCCTCAACTGGCCACAAGTCTCTAAGATGTGTTTTAAAGAACTTCAAATCTTGGGGCTGGAGAAATGGCTCAGTGGTTAACAGCACCAACTGCTCTTGCAGAGGACCCAGGTTCATTCCCAGCACCCACATGGCAGCTAAGAACCAACCATCTTTAACTCCAGTTCCAGGGGAATCCGACACCCTCTTCTGACCTCCGCAGCACTGCACGACAGGTGTGCACCAACCTACATGCAGACAGTACACTCATGCACATAAAATAATAAATAATTTAAAAAAGAGCTTAAATCTAGATAAACAGAAACTAGTAACCTCAGTCCAGCTCACTGAAATTTTCACACATATGCAAAAGACAGTGAGTTTACAGACAGCACCTTAACCATCACATCTCCTGGTCCTGTTGAGGGAGTGCAAAGACCTGTGTGGCTCTGTGAAAATGTTTTGTTTTGTTTTGAGGGTCTCCTTGTAGCCCCAGCTGGCCTGGAACTCACTATGTAGACCAGGCTAGGCTTGAACTCACAGAGATCTGCCTGCCTCTGCCTCCTGAGTGCTGGAAATCATGCTTTGTTAAACCCAAAGAAAATGTCCACCTTTCTCCTTAGCTTCCTTTCTCCACTGTGTTCTGTGAGTGCACATGTGGAGGCGTATGTATGAACACTGGACGCCTTGGCAGAGTCGGTTCTCTCCTTCCATCTGGTGGCTCCCAGGGGTGGAACCCGGGTCATCACCTTTGGCACTGTTACTTCCTGAGCCATTGTCCCAGCCCTGAGAACATTCTTAGTCAAGGAATAATGAACATAAATTTCTATTGTAAGAAATTCTTCCCGGAGGAGATGTAAACATGCCTGTCCTCACAATGCCCCAACAACTGAGGATGATCCATCCATGTCATGGTAACACAAGAGCAGCTTCGACAAAGCCCAACTGCAACAAGAGCTTACACTAACTCCTAATTCCCTCAGGAATGAGCTTCATTAGAATAAGGGCCTCAAGGTCATGATTGGGCCTGGAGGAAGAACATTAGATGAAAACAATATATGGAAATCCAAATGTGACAGAGCTTTGGAAGGGAGGAGAGGAGCTTCAGTAAGAATTAGAGTGTGCTGGGTGCGGTGACGCACAACTTTAGTCCCAGCACTTGGGAGACAGAGGGTTTCGGATCTCTGAGCCTGGTGTACATAGCAAGTTCCAGGCCAGCTGGGACCACAAGGAGATCCTGTCTCAAAGACACACACAAAAAGAATAGGGCTGGAGAGATGGCTCAGCAGTTAAGAACACTGGCTGCTCTTACAGAGGACAAGAATTAAGTTCCCAGCACCTGCACTGGGTGGTGTAACCCCTGCTCTAGTGGGTCCAACATCTTCTGGCCGCTTTAGGTATCTGGCCACATACACTGTGATGGTTAATCCTGGGTGTCAACTTGACTGGACTAAGGAACAAATAAGAGAAAAGGGTCTTCTGATTGGACCACCTCAACCCGGATGGCCCACCCCAAATGTGGGTGTTACCTTCTGCCGGCAGGCAGTATTTAAGGCCACGGCAGCGGGAGCTGGTCCCTTTTTTCCTCCTGCGGCTTGCTTCTCTCATCTGGTGAGTTTGTCTTGCTGCTGTGATCAACCTTTCGGATCCCAGCCTGTACTGAGACTGGCAGATCTCCTGAAATCCATTTGGGCCTTCAGCACTAGACTGGGACTCCTGAGACATCCAGCCTTGTGGACTGAGCGGTTCCCTGGATTCCTGGCCTCTCCAGTTCGGCGCTACTGTTGAGCTCCATCACGTGAGCAAATCAATAAATTGTATATAGTTATATATTCATCCTGTTGCTTCTGTTTCTTTAGAGAACCCTGACTAATACACACACACACACACACACACACACACACACACACACACACACGCACAGATTAATAAAAATAAATCTTTTGAGCTGGGCGTGGTGGCACATGCCTTTAATCCCAGCACTCGGGAGACAGAGGCAGGCAGATAGATCTCTGTGAGTTCAAGACCAGCCTGATCTACAGAGTGAGTTCCAGGACAGCTGGAGCTACAGGGAGATCCTGTCTCAAAAAGACCAAATAGTAATAATAAAATAGGGGCTGGAGAGATGGCTCAGTGGTTAAGAGCACAGACTGCTCTTGCAGAGGACCCGGGTTCGATTCCCAGCACCCACATGGTGGCTAAGAACCATCTTTAACTCCAGTCCTAGGAGAATCTGACACCCTCTTTTGACTTCCGTGGCATTGCATGACAGAGATGCACCAACCTACATGCAGATAGTACATTCATGCACATAAAAAATAAATTAAAATAATAATAATAAAATAAATCTTTTGAAGATGTCCTAAGTTTCTTTTTCATCTCTTTACAGAACTTGGACACAGTAATGGGTTTTTTGCCCAGTCTTCATAAGAACTTAACTCTTAGAGCATCAAGTTGTAACTCTTACAGCAGCCAAGAGCTGGAACATTCAAGGAGAGACTTTGATTTCTCAGATCCCTGCATAGGCACCCACATGCAAACACACATATAAACATGCACACACACACACATATAGACATGCACACACAACATGCAAACACACAGACATGCATACTGTGTCCATAGTGAACACAGACACATAGCTGCTTCTTTACTAAAGATGCAGTGTAGGAACGTTAACGTGTGCATACCAGTTATGGGTCGAGCTTGTGTTGACATGTTCATCTGTGCCTCCCCCCTCCCCTCCCCTTCCCTCCCTCCCTCACACCCCTCTACTACCTGTGCTTCTGTGGGGCTAGCACCTGCCCTTCACACTACTGCAATACACCCTGCAGAGAGCTTAAAGGCCAAAGCCCTGCTCGTGGCTGAGGACGTAGGCAGCCACCTCTGGGTCCTCTCACCCCAATGGGTTATAATCTTTCCTACAGATACCATTTTAAGTAAGACAGACATTTTAAAATCACATGTATTTCAAGCTCTTCCCAATTCCTCTATTAGGTTTTTTTTTTTTTAGTTTTATTTTATTTATTTATTTATTTATGTGTATGAATGTACTATCTGCATGCAGGTCTGTGCACCAGTGTCGTGCAATGCCTCGGAGGTCAGAAGAGGGTGTTGGATTCCCCTGGAACTGGAGTTCCCTGGAATTGGAGTAACAGATGGTTCTCAGCCGCCATATGGATGCTGGGGATCGAACCCAGGTCCTCTGCAAGAGCAGTCGGCGATCTTAACCGCTAGGCCATCTCTCCAGTCCCATCTCTATTAGGTTAAGGTATAAAATGTTTAATTTGTAAGACAGTAACGTGTGTGTGTGTGTGTGTGTTTAATGATAACAGAAGTGTCTCTCCTGAAAAATCTCTCACTGATAGATTGTGGGTTCTTATAATACTCACCACAAAGCCAGGTGTGGTGACACATGCCTTTGATCCCAGCACTGGGGAGGCAGAAGCAGATCCCGTTTGTATATGAAGTTCCATTCAGCCAGGACTCCACAAGTAAGATGCTGTCTCAAAAACAAAATGAAACAAAACAAAAAGAGCCACTTCCCACAAATGCAACAGCTCTAGACATCTTCAGAGAAAGCTGGAGAGATCAGGACGAAGGACGACACAGTCCATGCTCTGCTCACAGAGCTGCTTTAACCTCAGTCTTTTAGATGAAAAAACACAACACCACACTGAGATTTTCAAAATATAATTTAAAACTATTTTGTACCAGTACAATATATTAATTTTACAAATGTAAAATTTTATGGGCTGTTAAAGCATTTGCCAAAACCACACCTTCTACTTCAGCATTATTGCACAATATCTATAAGAAAATATTAATTTTTTAAATTAGAAAACATAAAAATGCTTTCAATATAGAAGAGACAATCTCATTTTAAAGACAGTACTCTCTAAGAATGTCTACCCAGGAAATAAACATTCACAGGATACCAAAGCTGGACAGACACTTCGGCAAAAGCCAGTACACAGCTCCTGTAAAGCCAGTCCAAGACACTTGCTGCAAACTGCATCACTGGAAGTGAGGGCATCACTCACGGTGTTCCTTACACTTCGAAGAGCTGTGGCGTCTTCAGCATGAACATTCTGAGTGTATCAGACCCAACATAATAGCCATGGCAGGGTGTTTTCCTCCAAGCACAGTACTCTCTGGCAGCTGTTTTTAATGTCTATTAGTGACCCACTGTAAATTATGCTAATAGAAAACACATGTTAAATACATTTTTAAAACCTCAGCCTTTACAAAGACAAAAAAAATCAGTTTATAAATTTCCATCATAAAAATTAGTGTCAAGACCATCAAGTTGGCCTTCGGGTACACAGTTGTATTATTAGTTGGTTTTCTCAGAGTTGGGGTGACAGATGTCCCACTTTTCCATGTAGTGTAATCAGGAAATAAATCCAAGCACTAGGCTGGTGTCCCAAGACAGATCAGTTAATAAGACTGTATGGTGGATTTTAGTGGGATATAACCCTGGACCAATCAAGCAAGGCAGGTGTTAAAATACTGACAGCAAACTTTGGTGAGAATTCAATTCACCTCAGACAAACATAATCTGGAGATGCAGGAGGACAGTGTTTATACATACGTTGATGGGCTGTGTGTATGAGAAAAGGAAGAAGAATCCCTAGTTATCAGATCCCCAGATTGATACACATCTAGATCGAGTGTCTCATCCCATTTAAAGAATGTTGACTGGATCTCAGATGCTTTCAAGCTGACACCTTTGTGGCTCGGGAAATGATCTTTTGGAACTTATGACCAGCAGAAGCAAAGTCTGGTGAGAGATTGACACATTTCTGTGGAGAATTATTAGAACAGTGGTTATGCCCTCATGAGTCTGTGGTAGGTAGACAGAATTATCAAAACCTCAGATGCTTATAAAAAGTCTGCACTATTTGGAATCCCTTTAGGAGACAAAGCAGTTGCTGTTGTGGATTCTGGATTTTTCAGAACTGCTCAAAGCACCTCATCTAGATGAGTGTTTTTTAAAAAAAAAATTATCTAAGTCTACAATGAGACCTCAAAGATCCTATGTTTCACCTGTACAGGCATAACATGTATCCCTTTCTTAAAATCCTTCAGAATAAAATAAACTCTCACATTCCACCCCAAAAAACTGGAAACATTCATGGTCTGAAACTTCTCCAGATTTCCCCCCAAATCTTGGCATATGTGCAGTCTCCTCCCACACAGGTTTTGAGGAAGCCCCTGATCATCCATGGTGCAACAGTCGCTACTGGACGTGCCAGAGAAAATTTACATGATAGTAGTAAATTGGTTAAAATCGATTCCACAAAATAGAAAATGTTCCATGACTTCCATTTAAATACATATCTGAAAAGATAAAAGGAGGTTTTGCTTGTTTGTTTTTCAAAAGTGCTAATTATTACAAGTCTCTTCAACTCATTACATCCAATTCTTTAAGAAAATGAAAACACTAGACCACCTGGTTGGAGGCACACTGCTCACAGGCTTCTAAGGAGCAGAGGGAGAAGAAATCACTTGTCTATTAACCCAGCTTCTTTGATTTTGCTGAAGAAGAACTTCTCCAGGATGCTGGCGCACTTGTAGTACTCGCTCTCTGGGGGATTGAACTCCTTACAGTTTGTGAACACACGCTGTAAGTCGGCCATGAACAACTTCTTCGACACATAGTACCTGTTCTTAAGGCGTTCACTCATGGTTTTCAGATCTGCACAGAAAACAGAAGTATTAGCGCTTGGCTCCTCTGTAGCAGCAACAGAAGTATTAGCAGCCTTTGGTTCCTCCATAGCAGCAACTAACAGAGTGACCCTAGGAAAGAAATCTATGCCATTTATTTGATTACACTTTCTATCACCCCAAGGCCTTTCTTTGCTTAAGAGAAATTCTTGGGATTGAAGAAAACAGGGTTTTTTTTTTGGGGGGGGGTTGTTTGTTTGTCTTTTCTTTTTTTTTTTTTCTTTTTTTGGGGGGGTCTTTTTGAGACAGGGTCCCCCTGTAGCCCCAGCTATCCTGGAACTCACCATGTAGACCAGGCTGGCCTTGAACTCACAGAGATCCGCCTGCCTCTGCTGGGATTATAGGCATGTGCCACAGCATGCTAACATTAAAAAGACCATCTTCTGTTCCCAACTCTACCAAAGAGGCAAAGGTGACAGCTTGACAGAGTACTCGAGATCTCAGTGGAGACCCCATAGATACAGAGGAGGTAGAGCTGAACCATTAATCACTGACATAATCAGGCTGAGTTCTTCTGATATGATACACAGAAAGAAATGGACACTAATACATCTTCAAATAGATCAGTGACCCACATAAAAAATAGTAAGCAATAAACGAAATCTGTTCCAGGCTACATCAATGAACTCAAAATGACCAACATTACTGAATAACCTATTTTTTTTTTTCCTAAGTTCATAAGCCTAAGAGCCGGAAAGGTGGTACAGTGGTTAATAGCACCTGCTGCTCTTCCAGATGACCTGAGTTAGGTTCCCAGCATTCAAATGGGGCGGCTTACAAGTACCTGTAACTCCAGCCTCAGGAGAATGCAACACCCTCTGCTGGCCTCTGTGGAGACACTGCACTCACATACACAAACCCACAATCACACAACACACATACATACCAAATTTTAATGTAAAGATAGAAAATACTTAATAAACCCTGTATGACTTTAAAATATATTCTCCCAATATACCTTGATTCAAATTGTTTTATTCCATGAGAGAAAAGAATGCTTCATCTGCACTGCTAGGACACTATGGAGAGCCGGGCATGGTGGTGCACACCTTTAATCCCAGCACTCCAGAGGCAGAGGCAGGCAGATCTCTATGACATCTAGGCCAGTCTAGTCTACATAGTTAATTCCAGGCTAGTTGGGGGTATAGGGAAACCTTGTCTCAGACAGACACACACACACACACACACACACACACACACAAAATAGACAATATGGGGACTTCCTCAAGCCTAACTCTGAGAACTAAGTTAAAGAATATCATGCACGCCAGGCATGGTGGCACACGCCTTTAGTCTCAGCACTCGGGAGGCAGAGGCAAGTGGATCTCTGTGAGTTCAAAGCCAGCCTGGTCTACAGATCCTGTCTCAAAAATACCAAAAAAAAAACAAAGAAAAAAAGAATATCAATGCAGTGAGTGCTGAGCATGGTGGTACATGCCTTTAATCTCAGCAATCAGGAGGCAGAGGCAAGCAGATCTCTATGAGTTTGGGGACAATCTGGTCTTCATAGAGTTCCAGACTAGCCAGGGCTACATAGTGAGACTTTGTCTCAAAACAACAACAATAAAAAAACAAAAGAAAACAAAATTTCATGTAAACTAGAAGATGTTGACATTTACCTATTTGCCAGTCCCACTCTTTGGGGCTGCTTCAATCATTTAAGAATTACAATTTGTGGGGGCTGGAGAGATGGCCTAGCGGTTAAGAGCACCGACTGCTCTTACAGAGGACCCGGGTTCGATCCCCAGCACCACATGGCGGCTGAGAACCGTCTGAACTCCAATTCCAGGAGAACCCAGTCCAGGGGAATCCGAGACCCTCTTCTGACCTCCGCGGCGTTGCACGACACTGGAGCATGCACAACTCATCAGACAATACATTCATACACATACAGAAATAAAATAATAAAAAAAAAAAAATTAATAAAAAAAAAAAAAAAAAAAAAAAAAAAGAATTAACAATTTGTGGCGCACACCTGTGATCCCAGCACTTAGGAGGCAGAGGCAGGAAAATCTCTGAGTTCAAGGCCAGCCTGGTCTACAGAGTGAGTTCCAGGACAGCTGGGGCTACAGGGAGACCCTGTCTCAAAAAGACAAAAAAACAAAATAAACAAAAAAATGAAAAAAAAAGAATTACAATTTTAGTAAATATGCATGGAAAAATAAGTCAAATGATGTAAGAAATTCTTATGACAATCAATATCCCAATTTCTCACTATATTCTCAAATTTTCCTGGGGTGGGATGTTACAACCAAATCACACTACCATTACCTCTTAATAAGTAAATTTAGATATAACATCCCCCCCCCAATGAGAACAAATTCATTTACATCAAAATCTTTTTTTTTCTGCTCTTTTTGAGATAGGGTCTCAAAAAGGTCTCAAAGGTGTGTGCCACCATGCCCAGCTTACACCAAAATCTTAAATCCAAGCCATGCCAGGTGGTACACACCTTTAATCCCAGCACTCGGGAAGCAGAGGCAAGTGGACCTCTGTGAGTTCAAGGCCTACCTGGTCTACACAGAAGTTTCATTGTCAGCCAGTGCTATACAATGAGACACTGTCTCAAAACAGAAGAGTAAGATGAGGAAGAGGAGGAAGAGAAGGAGAGAGGAGGAGAGGGAAGGAGGGAGGGAGGGAGGTAGAGAGGAAGAGAAAGGGTGGGAGGGGGGGAAGGGGGAGGGGAGGGGGAGGGAAGGTCCAAAAGATGGAAAGAGCCCAAAATGTGGCTAGCAGAGACAAAGCTAAAATTACAGAGGTCCCTGGACCTTCCTGAATAACATCTTCTGAATACTTCCTTTCCAGACGTCCTTTCTCTTCTAAAGCTATATACAGATAGCATCTTTCTTCTAGCCTTCTTAGATGCTTTCAATTAACCAAATGAATGCATTAAAAAACAAATATGGAGTGGCGGCAAGATGGCTCAGCCAGTAAAGGTGGCTGCTACCTGTCCCAACAGACCTAACTTCAATACCAAAACCCACATGATGGGGAGAACCAGCTGACCTCCAGGCATGGCACCCACATACATGAACACACATGGCATACAAAATGATAAAAATGACTAAGAGAAAAAAATAGCCAAGCATAGTCATGCAACCCCTTTAATCTCTGGACTTGGGAGGCAGAGGCAGGCGAATCTCTATGAGTTGAAGGCCAGCCTGGTCTACACAGTGAGTTCCAGGGCAGCCGGGACTACAGGGAGACCGTTTCAAAAAGAGAGGGAAAAAAAAAACAAAAACAAAGAAGAACTATAGAAAAATCATTAAATGATTCTATCTTCCTTCCCTCCCTGTCCCAACCTGGAACTGTAGGTAAGTATATGAACTGTGCCTATCAGATCATACTCAGATACACTGTGTCCACTGTATATCTCCTTAAGGAAGACATGTTAAACTCCATCCATGTATGACAAGAGGTTTTACAATGTGGAAGAGAGAAAAGAAATTACTTTTTCAAAAGCAGCAGGAGAAAATACTGACTGTCAGTCCATGTCAGTCATACATGTATTGTCAGGAGGACTAGACATTTCCCATGCCAAGACAAGAGAAGGGACTGCTCGTCTCTTACTCAATGTAAGAGCGTCACTTAGGTCTAGACACATCTCAGCCAGCCCTGGCCTCGCAAGCTCAGTGGGGTCAGTTTTCCTCATTCAACTGTGCACGAGGGAAGTACCTAACTGGAGAAGTTCACACCCTTCTGAGGCGAGAACGAGCAAGAATCATTCACAAAGCACTAGAGAGATGGCTAGGAGTGTTAAGAGCCTAGTTCAAATCCCAGCACCTCCAGCGGATGGCTCACAACCACATGAACTCCAGTTCCAGGGAATCCGATGTCCCCTTCTGGCCTCCTCTGCAGGTACGCACATTCAGGCATACATACACATAAATTAAAAAAAAGTAAATTCTAAAAAAGAAAAAGGAGATGAGGCTTAAGAGTCAGCTCAGCAGAGAAAAGCGCTTGCTGCTCTTCAGAGGGCCCAGGTTCAGTTCCCAGCACTAACTCACAAAGCAGCTAACAAACCATCCCTAACACTAATTCCAGAGGATCTGACACCCTCTTCTGGCCTCTGCAGGCAATGCACAACATGGATGCACTTAAGATACATGCAGGCTTAACACTCATGCACATCAAATAATAATTTTTTTTTTTTTTGGTCTTTTCGAGACAGGGTCTCCCTGCAGCCCCAGCTGTCCTGGAACTCACTCTGTAGACCAGGGTGGCCTTGAACTCACAAAGATCCGCCTGCCTCTGCCTCCCAAGTGCTAGGATTAAAGGCGTGCGCCACCACGTCCAGCGAATAATTTTTTAAAAGAGCGTAAAACAGCCCAGAGAATGAGGCCATAGCAAGCAGGGAACCTAAGACTGAAAGAGATACAAACGGTGCTAACAGCTTTCACACAGTAGAGAACACTGAGTCTCGCATCCCCTTCCAGGCAGAATTCTGTGTCAGCCGCCCTTGGCTTCCTTCCGCTAGCAGAGGCGGAACAAGAGCAAAAGGAAGGATCCAGAACCTAAACAAACTACTGACATCTTCCAGCAATTACAGAGGATGTGCTGTGGGAGGGGGCGACTGCCACAGGGTCGGTCCCCAAGCAGCCAGGGGGCCTCCACTCTTCCACCCTCTGACTTGGGACAGAGCACAAGGAGAGAGGAAACCCAGCTGCTGGGTCTGGTTTCAGCTGGTTGCCACCGGCAATAGCCAAGCTGCCCTATCTGGAGGGAGATTCTCAGCTGATTCCATTAACCGTTCCTGTGAGCACAGCACAGTTGCGTTAACTGTTCCTGTGAGTTGCAGCACCAAGTTCTGAGGTCTCTCTGTTGGTTTTTGGATTTGGAAAAAGAATTAAAATAAGAAGTGAGATGCTCAGGGGCCAGTGTGATGATTCAGCAGGTAAAGGTACTTAGTGATCTAACCTGGACAACACCTGAGTTTGATCCCTGGGATCTGAATAAAGGTGGAAAGAGAAACCCAATGCCAGGAAGTTGTCCTCTGACTTCACACATGCACCATGATATGCACCACCCCCACATAAATATACACACAGTAAAAAAAAAAATGCTTTTTTAAAAAGATGTATACATAGTGATGGAAAAACCAACAATTTTTTTTTTTATGTGTATGAGTGTACTGTCTGCATGTAGGTTGCTGCACCCGTGTCATGCAATGCAGCGGATGTCAGAAGAGGGCATTGGATTCCCCTGGAACTGGAGTCAAAGACGGTTCTTAGCTGCCATGTGGGTGCTGGGAATCAAACCCAGGTCCTCTGCAAGAGCAGTCGGTGCTCTTAACCACTAGGCCATCTCTCCAGCCCAACCAACAATTTCATCAACTAGAGTTTTCCCTCTGAAAGTACAGCAGTTGGGCATCTTAATCTACTTTCATTCCTACTACCCTGGAAAATTCTTAAAATAATAAGCTGGGTGGTGGCACACACCTTTAATCCCAGCACTCCAGAGACAGAGGCAGATGAATTTCTGTAACATCAAGGTCAGCCTGCTCTACAAAGCCGAGTTCCAGGCCAATAATAATAATAATAATAATAATAGCCACTGATGACAAGCAGATTCAAACGTATCAGAAGGCTAAAACCTCGTATTTTTCCTTGCACCCAGCAGGTAGACTATACACAGCAAGCTCTGTCCGGGAAGCTAGTTTGCATGTCCAGGCTCGCTGTAGCTCAGCTCCTCACCTGTGCTCTGCAACATGTGCAGAAAGCCCTGGAGGAACACAGAAGCCAGTGCCCTTCCCCAGAGCATGGACCCCACCCATGGGGTATCCCCTACCCCACCACCGAGGAGAACAAGTCTACCTCAGCCATCATCCGTCCCCACACCTCCATCAAGAGCTTTAAATGCATCCTTAGAAGAATGTAAGGCATTACCCATGGGGAACCTTATGACTTCATAATATCCTGGGGCTTCTGCTCTCTTCACAGGTTCCATGAAGGGCCAAGCGCTTTGATGGCTCTTGAGGAAAGAAAAAAGTCAGGTATCTCATTTGGAAATGCCACCTGCACATCACTTCAAAATAAGGGCATGAGGAGAGGGCAAAGCACTCACCTTCACCTGCTGCAGGATGCTCTTGAGGGTGTTGTAGAGCTGGTCAGGGTCTTTGGGTTCTTTACTTGAAAAGAACAGAGAAAGAGGAGCATGGCTTAGTGTCCGCACCCTTGGTCCCATGACGGCTTAGCTCGGTCTTACAAAAGAAACCTGAACCTGGAGGCAGTCTAGGACTTAGGAACACTGACGCCCACCAGCTGAGGTGCTAGCAATCACAGCATTTGGCCCTTTTTCTCTTAAATGCTGGAAGAGGGGAGACCACTTCCAGTCCATCTAACCCACCTTACTTACCTTTTCTCTTTTCCACTCGGTTTCCAGCCTGTCTCTCCTATATGTCAACAAAATTAAACACTAAATGAGAACTGCTTTGGGTCAAGAGAATAACATACTTAATACTAACAAAAGCATAAATGACAGCCATCTCTTATAAACATCTACTTGGGGAACCACACTGAAATTAATGGCATTTGTTGGCTTTCCTATACACCTCACCCACAAAACACTTTCTCAGACTCACGGGTTAGAATGTTTTGGACTTCTTGTTTGGTTGTTGCTTGTGTGTTTGGTGTTTGTGGTGCTGGGAACTGAGCCCAGGACCTCAGTTTAACACTAAGGAAAGGGCTCTATACTTGAGCTACGTTCCCAGCTGATGAGTATTTGTCAGAAAAGAGAAAAAAAAAATCCACTACTATTTTTTTTTTAATGGAGCTCGAATTATTTGCTAAGCACCAGGTGAAAAAGAAGCTGCTATTTATGTTATTTTTTGCTCAGAACAGCAGTGTTCTGGGCTCTGTTTTATTTGGCTGAGACGTGCATGCAGATGTGGTTTACACAGACCTGGTGTTTGAGGGATCTGGATCCCATTTGTTCCCCTCTCCATAAAAGTTGTCTTACCCTAAAAGAAGTCAGCTATCCTTTCCCTCCAGTTAACCCACACTAAGCTAGAACTCGGAACTACAGAAATTAGTTGAATTAGGTGATTTGTTCCTTGTAGCATTAGTTGATATGAAAAAAAGAAAAACAGGTCCAAATAGATAAGCATATAAGAAAAGAGAAAAATAATAAGTTGAAAATAAAATGAAAACAAAACAAAGCTTGGCAACAGTCGGCATTCAGCAGCAGGGCTCCTGCTACTACTCCACCACAGACAGCAGCAAAGCAGGGACGTGAAGCCAGGGCTACAGCATCAGGAGGGCATGAAGAACCACCTTCTCTTCCTTCCCAGGATTTTAGTTTGCTATTTTTTTTCTCTTTTTTTCTTGCTTTCTTTTTTTAGTCAAGTCTTTAAGAACTTGGGTTCAAACCTAATAAAATTGCTAAATGATACTCAATAACCTCCAATCTACAAAAAGTAGACATTTTGTGTGGTTTAAATCTGGTGCAGATCATTGAGTATATAAAAAGAATACTTAGTAGCCAGGTGTAGTGGTGTGGGCCTTTAATCCCAGCACTTGGGAGGCAGAGGCAGGAAGATCTCTGTGAGTTCAAGGCCAGCCCTGGTCTACATAGCAAGGAGGCCAGCTGGGGTATAGGGGGACCCTGTCTTAAAAAGACCAAAAAAAACTTCTTTAATCCTAGCACTCGGGAGGCAGAAGCAGGCGGATCTCTGTGAGTTCAAGGCCAGCCTGGTCTTCAGAGCGAGTTCCAGGACAGCTGGGGCTACAGGGAGACCCTGTCTCGAAAAGACCAAAAAAAAGGAGGAAAAAAGGCTCAGGAATGCTACTGTAACTAAGCCTCAAATCGCCATCACACACTGGATTAAGGGCTTCAGGAACAAGTTTGCACACGTCATACCTGCCGTTATCGGCAGGCACTGGACAGCTTCTAATTCTGATCTGTTATCTTCTGCATGTCGACTGCCACATTCTAGGACACAGTTCCCGCACTTGTAAATATAAAATCCCACTGTTTTGCACGCTAGTAGCTCAGACTCCTAGTGCCCAGGCCGGTGCACTAGTGCTGGGCTTTAATGCATACGGACATTGGTGTCTGTTAAACAATAAGAATTGTAAGGCCCTCTCTTTGGTTTGAGCTAGGAGGGGGAAAAGGGCATGAAGAAGGAAGTCTTTATTACTCCCCCTCCCATCCACAGTGACTCATTCCAGCGCAGGCTAGCCTCAGCACCCCTGCCTTCGCCTGGAAAGGGATGAGATCACAGGCAAGTGCTGTCACACCTAACCTGCTGCCTTCTTCAAGGACCAGAAATACCACGAACAGGCAGCAAAGGTGAACAATTCAAGCTACTGTACTCCAGAAATGGTTTCAAACATCATATGTGATTACCAAAATATTTTGCTTTTTAGAAAAAAATGTCTATACATACTAATTCCAGGAATGCTTTCTATAGGAATCTGTCGAACTCCATCTCTGAAACAGGAAAGTCCAGGGTAGACTTTTCGAATCTGGGCCTGCTTTCTTTCTATCAGCTTTTTAATGATCTGAAAAGCATCAGGGGAAAGTGTGTTTAGTCAAAGAATCCACACCATGCTCCAGGGCAAGAGAGATAAACAAAGGGGATGACAATGACATTGCACTTGGTGCATACTTTTGTTTTTTTTGAGACAGTGTCTCCTGACAGCCCCAGCTGGCCTGGAACTCTGTAGACCAGGCTGGCCTTGAACTCACAGAGTGCTGGCATTAAAGGCATGCGCCATCATGCCCTACTAAGACAGTTCTTAGCTGCCATGTGGGTGCTGGGAATGGAACCCGGGTCCTCTGCAAGAGCAGTCAGCGCTCTTAACCACTGAGCCATCTCTCCAGCCCCATGTGTACCTTCTTATGAGACAAAACAAGAAGGGTGAATGCAAATGAGCAGCTAAGAACAGAAGCAGGGGCTACAAATGGCTCAGTGATTAAGAGCACTGGCTGCTCTTACAGAGGACCTGGGTTCAGTTGCCAGCACCCACATAACCCTGAGCAGCACCAGTTCCAGGGGGCTCTAACATCTGACCTCCACAGGCATTACACAACATGGGTGCACTTACATACATACAGGCAATACACTCATACACATGAAATAAAGAACAGAAGCAATCTGGGGCTGCTGAGATGGCTCAGATGGTAAACATGCAGCCCACCATGCCTGACGACCTCAGTTTGATCCCTGGGACCCATATGGTAGATGGAGAGAGCCAACCATTGCAGGCTGTCCTCCGATACACACACACACACACACACACACACACACACACACACACACACTAATTTTTAAATATATGTTTAAAAAGAAGCATTTTTCCAGGAAAACTCCAGTTCCAGGGGAATCCGAGACCCTCTTCTGACCTCTGCGGCATTGCACGAGACGGGTGCACAAACCTACATGCAGACAGTACATTCATACACATACAAAAATAAATAAAATAAAAGGAGAATTAAAAATAAAAATAAAAAGCATTTTATGTCACACTCATTTAGTGGCATTCACACAACCCCCACTGTACTGAAAAAGACCATTAGAGAGAAAGAAGGAGTGGGTGTGGCTGAGAGATGAGCACGGGGTGCACACTAGAAAGTGTGAGGTACACGTGTGTGCACGCTAGAAAGGGTGAGGTACACGTGTGTGCACTCAGCACAGCGAAACCTCCTATCTATAAAGTTTATGTGCTAATTACAATTTTAAAAAGATAACAAAAAACCCAATGCTGAGCCTGTATGCTGCTTCTAAGGCTACCCGTCATCCTCAGCATCCAAAACCAATTATCTGGGACCCTGGGTGGTACTGCACTGGCCTAGCCTGCAGGTGATGTCACCCTGCCTCCCTCAGGAGCCTCTGCTGGCAATCCAGAAAGCAGCACAGGCCGCTCACCACCCAGTCAAGCCTCAGCTCTTGTTCAGATTCTACAGCTAAGAAAGGTTCCTTGCAGACTGGAGGGACAGAGAACAGGCCTCAGAGAGTCTCCAAAGCCTGCAGTCATTCTACTATCACATTATTTAAACCTCTCCAAGGTTGAACCCAACCTATGTTGTCTACATAAAAAGAGAGACAGAGACAGAGAGACATGAAGAAGGGGAGGGAGGGGGAAGAGGGAGGGGGGAGGGAAGGAGGGAAGAGAAAAATAGTAGCTTCTTAAGCACTATGACTGTGACAAGGAACCACCAGGGCTCATTCCAAAAGATAAAGTGTTTTGTTTACTTTGTAAAATAATTCCTACAGTGACTAAGGTAGCTAATTCCAAGGGACTAAAGTTTCCCTTTAAAAACAA
The DNA here is from genome assembly GCA_009823505.1 of Rhizomys pruinosus. NCBI lineage: Eukaryota > Metazoa > Chordata > Mammalia > Rodentia > Spalacidae > Rhizomys > Rhizomys pruinosus. The sequence continues at coordinate 1,888,419 of VZQC01013351.1, read as the reverse complement.
AAACACCAGTAAAAAGCTGTGGTTCCTAACTGCTCTATTTCAAACACGTGTCTGGTAGTTCGGGCACCATGCACACAGAATCTGGACCATTAAGAGACCTTCATAAAACGAGTGGTACTGGTGAAGGCACATTCAGTAAATCCAGGTCAGTGCTGCCCAGTGAGGAACACAATGTGGAGCTGAAGAGATGGTTCAGAGGCGTGGAGGGGTGCACTGCTCTATCAGAGGATGGGAGTCCACTCCCAACAACTCACAACCCCCCTAACTCCAGCTCCGGGGGCGCCCACATGCATGTGCACAGACACACACATAAACATTTGGATGTATTTTATTAATTTTATGTTATGTGCCTGAGCCTGCATGTATGTAAGTGCATCTGTGCATGCAGTGCCCACAGTGGTCTGAAGATGGCCTCGGATCCCCTGGAACTGGAGTCACAGGGCAGTTGTTAGCTGCCATGTGAGTGCTGGGAATGGATCCCTGGTCCCTGCAAGCTAGCAGCCTGTGTTCTTAACTGCTGAGCCTTCTCTCCAGCCTGCAAACAATATTTTTAAAAAGTGAAAAGAAACAGATGAAACTTTCTTTAATAATGTTTCTTTCTTAACACACTATATCAAAAATGTATTATTATAACATAGAGTCATGGGAGGAAACAGAAACAACTTTTAACAAACGGAGGCTTCAGAAATCAATGTCTGTTTACCACATGCCCTAGTCTTGAGCCAACCACACAGAAGGTTCTTGGCAGCAGTACTGTACACAGTAGCTGCCATTCTGGGTAGGACTGAACTACAGTGAATTGCGATTTTGTGTATTTACATATCCAAGTCCTTGCCCCAACCCCCAACACGATCCAGCATGTGATTCTGCACTCTGGTCCACCTGTGGAGCTGTGGACATTTCTTTCTCCACTTCCGAGTGGGCACCATCAGCTGATTCTGCTGTCCTCTGCACTCATAGGTGAGAAGTTCTCAATAAACAGAGCTTGTTGGCTGCTGTCATTAATACCCATCTTACTCAAGGGGCTTTCCACAGGTGAAGTTTGAAGTTTTGGAGTATTTCAGATTTTGGGTTTTCACAGTAAGGAGTCTCAATCAGTTAAGTCAAAGAAAATAGTTTCTAAAAGTTCTGAAAATGAAATACTTGGGTCACAAAGTCTTTTAGAAAAGGGATACTGAAAGCCGGGCATGGTAGCGCACGCCTTTAATCCTAGCACTTGGGAGGCAGAGGCAGGCGGATCTTTGTGAGTTCAAGGCCAGCCTGGTCTACAGAGCGAATTCCAGGACAGCTGGAGCTACAGGGAGACCCTGTCTCGGGGAAAAAAAAAAAAAAAAGGGATGCTGAGCCTGTCTGTACATAAAATATAGCATTTGGGGGTTGGAGAGATGGCTCAGTGGTTAAGAGCACTGGCTGTTCTTAATGAGGACCAGGGTTCAGTTCCCAGCATCCACATGTCAGCTAATAACCATCCGTAATTCCAGTTTCAGGGGACCTGACACCCTCTTCTGGCCTCTGCAGACATTGCATGGTAGTGTACATTTATGTCCATGCAGGCAAAACACTCAAGTATAAAATAAAAACTGTTTTTAAGTTAAAAAATATATAATATTTTATTAAGGAAACTTCAGGTGTTTATTATTATTTTTCTCCTTTACTTTTACTTTTTCTGTTTATGTTTTGCCTGCATGTGTAAGTACACCAGTGTCATGTTTAAAAAAAAAACAAAAAACTGGGGGCTGAAGAGATGGCTCAGAAGTTAAGAGCAACCGACTGCTCTTGCAGCGGACCTGGGTTCGATTCCCAGCACCCACATGGTGGCTAAGAACCGTCTTTAACTCCAGTTCCAGGAGAATCCGATGCCCTTTTTTGACCTTCACAGCACTGCAAGACACGGGTGCACAAACCTACATGGAGACAGTACACTCATACGCATAAAAAAATAATAATAAAATAAATTTTAAAAACTAAAAAGGGGCTGGAGAGATGGCCTAATGGTTAAGAGCGCCGACCGCTCTTGCAGAGGACCCGGGTTCGATCCCCAGCACCCACATGGCGGCCGAGAACCGTCTGAAACTCCAATTCCAGGAGAACTCCAGTTCCAGGGGAATCCGACACCCTCTTCTGACCTCCGCGGCATTGCACGACACGGGTGCACAAACCTACATTCAGTCAGTACATTCATACACATAAAAAAAAATAAATAAAAATAAATTAAAAAGAAAAAAAAAAGCTGGAGGCAAAGAGGTAAGGAGGGAGAGGAGAGAGGGAAAGAGACAGACAGACAGAGAGACAGACAGGAGCAAAGAGAAATAAGACAGTCAAGAGGAGACAGAGAAGGAGCCAGCTCTGCTTCCCTTCCCCTGGACAGAAAGGGCTAACAGATCGCCTCAGCAGGAACCGGCAGACTACGCCAGGATTCCTGCCCTCAGCTGTGGAAGGGGTGGCCCAGTGCAGCACCCGGCCGTCAGTGTGACCGAGGGCTGCCGCGTCCAGAACACTTCATCAGGCCCCAGAGAGCACTGGGGGAGGCAGCTCTGCGAGAGGCGCCTGCTGCTCGAGCAACTCTGCACTGCCCTATATTTGGAACTTAAAATGAAATGCCTTCGCTCAGGTCTGTGGCAGCGTGTGAACCTGTCTGCGCCGCCCCCACCCCCCGCGCCCATTAAATAAAACACTCAGAGCGTGCCTGTTATCACCGGGCACCTGTGAGCTTCCTGGTGGCTGGGTGGGATCAAGGGCACTGCAGTGATTGGTCAGGAAGAAGCAGGGCAGAATAAGTAACAGGAGTACCCACTGGAGCTGCTGAAGCTGGCATGGGCAAACTGCCAGGGTCCTGAACTCCAGCAGGCCGAGGGGAGCAGGGTGATGGTCCTGACCTTCCCAAACAGAGTTCAGTCATTTCACAAGTGGCCTTTGTGGACTGTGTTTTATGCCACTCTTCCTTTTGAAAAATGTTAAATTACTGTACCCTCAAATCTCAGAGCCTTCCCTGTTACCACTACTTCTCATTTCTCAGCATAGAAGATGTCACGCCAGTATCAAATAACAAACCAGTTATTACTTTGAAGGCTAAGCCTTCAGATCTTGCAGTGCAAAGGGATAGATTAATAAACGCCAAAAGAAATGCTTTGTAAGACAAATAATTCTGTCCAAATGGGCGAGTCAAACCAGTTCAAAGGGGGGCCTGGAAGCATGTCACCTGCCTGATTGCTGGACACAAGGGACAGAGTAATAGATGAAGAGCTGAGGGCTAAAGCTTCACCAATGGCCTCTGAGAATCCATTTAGGATGAAAGTAAAGAGATAAGATTGCAAAGGGGCCCAGAACCAAAAGGCTGTGAGCTATGACATTAAAATGTCACTGTACGATATACATTTGTATTTTACAGCAATCTAACAAACTCTGACACTCTAAGGGATGGTGACCTAGAAAGGAAACAAGATTGTGACATCCAGTAGATACACTCCCCCACCCCAACACACACACACACACACACACACACACACACACACACACACAAAATGCAGCCCTCCAGACTACGCCAGGATTCCTGCCCTCAGCTACTCCTGGGGGACGATGCGGAAGGGCTGGCCCAGCAGAAGAGTGCACCATCTTACCTCCTTCTGCTTCTTAATGATGACAGAGAACTCGGTGTATGGGATCCGAGGATTTAGCTCGCATCCCATTAAAGTGGCTCCTTCATAATCCTTGATATAGCCAACATATTTGGTTTTGGGTATTTTAATTTCTTTGGAGAAACCCTACAAAGCAAACGGGTTCGTTCATCAGACCTTGTAGTCTCACCGTTACTGAGGGTCAGGCCCTGTGGGGAGATTAAGAGGAGGCTCTCTCCCGCCCTCAATGCGCTGACCTCGTTGCACTATTCTGAACAGCATCCGAGGACAGCCACCCATGATGTGATGTACAAAACCATCAGAAATCAAACGGTGCCAAGAGCAAGCAAACAATGTTTTTTCAATAACTCTAGTCACACACAAATTTAGACAAGGATGTGGCGGGGTGGGAGTGCTCGCCTGGCAGTTCAAGGCCCTAGGTTCTTTCTCCACCAGCAGCACTACCAGCAAAACCCTACAAATTATAAGTTTAAAATGGGAGCAGGTATTAAGTGAGTTAGGTTTAGCAGAGCATGGTGGCACATGCCTGTAATCTCAGCACTCAAGAGGCTGAAGGAGGATGATTTTCAGACCAAACCGGGCTGTGTGTGTAGAGAGATCTTATCTCAAAAAAGAGGTTTAATTCCGAATAAAATTACATAATAAACATGACTGATAGAAACTTCTCAATAAAGTGGTGGAGTTGGGAAGACTGTCCTAGGATCCTTAATAAATCAATAACCAGCACTGATCCAAATTTGGAAAGAATCAATTCTCCAAAAAAATGCAGCAAGTAGAAACCTTGCTATTAAAGAAATGAAATCTCTTCTTTCTGGACAAATGCATATAAAGAAAATGACCACAAGCTAAGGAGATGGCTCAGAGGTTTGAGCACTGCCTGTGCGAGCATGAATGAGGATCTATCTGGGTTTGAATCCCCAGCAGTAACGTAAAAGTCAGGCCTGGCCTCAAATGCCTGTAATCCCAGGGGAGAGGAAGATAGGCAGACCTGGGAGCCCAGCCAAAGAGAGCTGCAGGTTCAGTGAGAGACTCTTGCTCAAAGTTATGTGGAGAGCAATAGAGGAAAACAATGTCCTGTTTGGGTTCAAATGTGCACAGGGATGCACGCATGCACACACGTGCAGAGGGAGCAGTGCTGCTGGGGGACCGACCTGCTTCTTGAAGTACCCGATGGCATACTCATCGGCATATGTGAGGAAGTTGAGGATGTTGTGCTTGATGTGGTATTCCTTGAGATGGTTCATTAGGTGCGTTCCATAGCCCTGGGTGGGAGGAAAGACACAGAAAGACAAATTAACTTCTGGAGAAAAGAAGTTCCTATAAATGTGACAGAAAATGCAGGATAGTCAGAAGCTCATGGGTTTATATGTGTACCAACCAGGGTCTTTCTCAAAGGAACCAGACTATTAACAAACCTTTCCTGCATGTCTGAACTTTGAAAAGGAATCACAAAACCAAATCAAAATCCTTGATTCAATATGAAAATTATCACTAGCAAATACAAGTCCCTGGTTCTTTTGAAATAGCACAGCAATACTACACACTCAGTCCCAGAAGCCTCCATGCTGGTATTTCATAAAAGCTTTTGGAATAAACACTGGTCCTGAGTAAACTTTGAAAGTGTTTGAAAAGCTGAGATGAGAGGAGGTATGTAAATGAACTCTGCTGACCCTCATTAGCATATCTGAGGTATGTAAATGAACTGTGCCAACCTTCTCTGGCATACTGACTGATCTTAGTATTTACTGTGTTCCACACCTCAGCAACCCTGGAAAAACTGTGTCACAGACACAGGATTTCCAGCTTGGCTTTATCAGACTTTACCAAGAAAGGCCTGGGAAACCCAGAATCTCTGAGTAAGCAGAAAATACTGGAAAGGAAAATAGTGGACAATATTGAATAAATGAGAGATTTATGTATGAAGACAGGCCCAGTGTTCTGGTGCCCAACTGGAACTCCGGCACTCAGAAGTCTGAGACAGGATGACAAGTTCAATGCCAGCCTGGACTACATAAAATTAAAAAGAGGACATAGTGGGAGGAGTTGGGGTGAATATGTTCAAAATACACTATGTACATGTATACTATATAGTAATTAAATAAAAAATACACTATGTACATGCATAGCATATAGTATATTAAGAAATAACCCAGTGCTGACTTGAGAGACCATTTGTGTGATCCCTGGGAGGACAAAGTCCAAGGAAGGGATCCTCGATCGTTCTGATTCCCCAAAGAGAACCCCACAGGCCATGAAGTGGGTGACCACAAGCTACTGTTGTTATGCCAATTAAAATATCATCTTACCTCATATTCAAATAATTTCCACAAGTGCATGGCATATGTAATAAGGATGCTGCAAAAATATTCACAGCAGTAAATATAATTTATTAAAGTTATTAGTTTGTAGCTTTGAAAAAAAAACCTATGAGACCATCAGTAAAAAAAAATAAAATTAAAGTTATATTTGTATTACATTATAATCCAGTGTGAAGTAACTGATAAGATTTTCACAAACATAAGGTGGGTTTGTGTTTTTGTTTTTGTCTTTTTGAGAAAGGGCATCCCTATAGCCCCAGCTGGCCTGGAACTCACTCTGTAGATCAGGCTGGCCTTGAACTCACAGAGATCCACCTGCCTCTGCCTCCTGAGTGCTAGGATTAAAGGCATACACCAACGTGCCCAGCTTAAAGATGGTTCTTAGTCTCCCTGTGGGTGCTAGGAAATTAACCTGGGTCCTCTGCAAGAGCAGTCAGTGCTCTTAACAGCTGAGCCATCTCTCCAGTCCCTACAAACAGAAGTTTTAAAGGTCTAGGCTGAAGAGTTTCCTTCAACGTTTGCAGTCCTGTGCATAATAAATCATTAAAATGCTCATTCATCAATGCTTAAGCACACCCAGTGGAGGGTCTGTGTTCTTGTTATGCCATCATTTTCAATAAAAATTGTGACATGTAAACATTATCAAAACTAATTTGAGAATATGGCAGGAAGGAAATAAAGTAAGGAAGGAGGGGCAAGAAAGAAAATTGTTTATTAATAAAGAAACAGAATAAGGAGGCACTTAATTTCGTCACCATGTAGGTGACTGTCTATTTAATGACTGTGCGATGAGAATATGCTTTAGTCAATAGGAATTCAGGCAGCAGTAGAGCACTTTCCTAGCAAGCACAGAACCTTGGGATTGGTCCCCAGAACCAGGGAGGAAAATAAAATAAAGGACAAAACAAAACAAAGAAAAAACAAGAGAAATTAGAATATGTCTTTATAGCTAAAAATTTCCCTGAGTCATTTTCAATGTCAGGACCTTGTGTTAACTAAGTAGTTATATAGGCCAACAAGCCTCCCTACCACAAAGAGTTGGCCATAGAGGAAACCTGCCCATTTTGCCTCTCTGTTCACATAGGTAGGCTGAGGAGAAATTAGTCACTGTCCTTACCAGCTCCAGTTAAACAAGTCTGTTCCCATGGACAAAGGCAGTCCAAACTGTCCGTTCCCCCCCTGCCCCCGACTCTCCCAAAGTGCTTTATCAGGTACCCCATCCAACCCCCCCCCCATGGTTACCTGTAAATCTCAACACAAAATTTAACATCTGTTTTGGGGACCCAGAACTATTGCAGTTGGTTTTCTGGCTGTGTGTGTTTGTGTGTGTGTGTGTGTGTGTGTGTGTGTGTGTGTACACATTGTATATGTGCATGTTTCTGTGTACACATGAATTCAGAGGCCAGAGATCACATGCATTCTTCAACAACCATCCATGTTGTGTTTTGGGCCAGGTTCTCTCACTGGACCAGCATTTGCTACATAGTCTGGGCTACTGGACAGCAAGCCCCAGGAATCCACCTGTGTCCCCCTCTGGGGGGCTGGGATTACAGTGCTGTGTTATTAATTATAGTCACCATATTGAACAGTAGATCACTTGAACTTGTTCTTCCTGTCTAACTGAAATGGTGACAACTACTAAAGAAAAAGCAACAGTGAAGAAAAAATTTGGACTGATTTACCATGTTTTCTTAAATTCAGCTTTACTTTAATAGCTTTTATTGTGTTTTGAAGTAGTTTGTGTGAAACAATACTAGCATTCCATTTCTCAGAGGCTATAAAAATTTAAAGTAAAGATTTAAAAGTAAGACCTGAATCTAAAAGAAAACAAACAAATATTTCAGGATATTGAAATGGGTAAGGGGTTTTGGATAACACCTGAAATGGAAACAAAACCAAAAATAGACAAAAAGGGATTACAACAAACTAAAAAGTTCTGCTTGGTAATGAAAACCATCAACCCACTAAACAGAAGGGAAAATATTAGCCAAATACCAAAGTCCAGGCTATACAAGCACCTCCAGTAACTTAACAGCAAAGCTCAAATAATCCAACTGAAAAATTGGCTGTTTAGACTGAAAGA
>VZQC01013351.1:1867883-1875383 GCA_009823505.1 Rhizomys pruinosus | reverse complement strand
AATTATTTTTTCCCTAGTTCTTCCTGCTGAGTATGTGATGTTTGGCCACCTTCCTTCAACTCTTTAAAATTACATGGTTTGTGGGGGAGAAATGCCTTTCCGGGAAACAGGAAGACAAAGTTTCCCATTCATACCAAATGCCTTCGGTTTCCCCCGGTATCCCGAAAGTGTCGAAGACCACCTTAATCAACCTTTCCAAACAAAGTGTGGGGTACAGCTATTGTGGGGAAAAAAAAAAAAAGACTGCACAAAAATTACAAGTAAAAGCTCATTTTCCCACATTTTCCGCCAAACAAAATTTTCCTTTAACTAAGGTTGTAAATTCTGAATGTTTCTAGAAATATCTGGACATCTCTCACTTCGGCTATAAGTTAAATGATAAAGACAACAATACCACTGTCTAAAGGCATGGTAAAGAGTTCCTTGAAAAAGCATTGGAGGACAGTTTCCACCTAATTTGAATTTTCACATTCCCCAGACAGCATCAAGAACATAAGACATCGAGCTGCATTTGCTGCTCAATGCAGAGTGTGAGGAGTCAAGATCAAAAAGCTGGCATGTGCCGGGCGTGGCAGTGCCGCCTTTAATCCCAGCACTCGGGAGGCAGAGGCAGGCAGATCTCTGTGAGTTCAAGACCAACCTGGTCTACATAGTGAGCTCCAGGACAGCTGGGACTAAAGGGAGTCCCTGTCTCAAAAAGAAAAGAAAGAAAGAAAGAAAGAAAAAAAAAAAAAAACTAGCCTGTGTTCTGTGAGAACAAAAAGATCACAGTAGCTATAGTTGATCCTGGAACCAGGGAGGAAAGCTGTTAACAAATATGCAAAGCTATGTAGAGATATATATATGCCTGTTGTGGTGGCTCGTGCCTTTACTCCCAACACTGTGAGGCAGAAGCAGGTGGCTCTGTGTAAGATCAAGGCCAGCCTGGTATACATAGAGAGTTCCAGGTCAGCTGAGGTTACCGGAAGGCTTGCTAAACAACAACAAAACAAAACAGCAAAAACCTATGCATGGTGTGGTGGTTCCTGGCTTTAATCCTACCCCCTAGAACTCAGAAGCAGTCATGTCTCGGTGAGTTCCCAGGCAGCCTGGTCTACATACCAAGTTCTATTTCTGGTTTCTGCAGACATGAAAGGACCAGCAGCGTAGTACAGAAGCCACTGGCCACCGGGTGTGGTGGCGCACGCCTTTAATCCTAGCACTTGGGAGGCAGAGGCAGGCGGATCTTTGTGAGTTCAAGGCCAGCCTGGTGTAAAGAGCGAATTCCAGGACAGCTGGGGCCACAGGGAGACCCTGTCTCAAAAACACCAAAACAAAAGAAGCCACTGGACTTGGGTGCCCGATAACCGCATGTGGCCGGTCACACTGAACCGGGCTGTGCTCGTGAACTACACACTCATTTCAAAGACCCAGCAAAAAAAGACTTCAAACACTCTGGAGAATTCCTCAGAGTATGTAACTTTAAGTAAAATGAAATACACTTGAAAAATTAACGTCTCCTATTTTCTCCTGCTGTTTTTGAAATGTTTCTACTTGTGCTCGCTTCGGCAGCACATATACTAAAATTGGAACGATACAGAGAAGATTAGCATGGCCCCTGTGCAAGGATGACATGCAGATTCATGAAGTTCATTCCATATTTAAAAAAAAAAAAATGTTTCTGCCGGGCGTGGTGGCGCACGCCTTTAATCCTAGCACTTGGGAGGCAGAGGCAGGCGGATCTTTGTGAGTTCAAGGCCAGCCTGGTCTACAGAGTGAGTCCAGGACAGCTGGGGGCTACAGGGAGACCCTGTATCGAAAAGACCAAAAAAAAAAAAAAAAAAAAAAATGTTTCTACTAAATAGTTTGATAGTGTACACACATGGGTCATATGTGCAGGCTACTGAACAGTTTCCTTAGACCTTAGTGCTTTCAGTAGCCATTGACGGCTGAACTGCTTACGGTTCCAACACCCGAAAAGGGTTTTCATGACGCTTTTTATCATTCCCTAGATGCTACATGCGTCATCTTCTAGGCCTGGAACACTTCTCTAAGAGCAGTAGACTAGAATGTAACAGAGTCTGGGGAGAGCTCTTTCTGTCCAGTGCATCTGGGATTTTCCAAAGGCAATCCTAACAAAGCACAGCCAGAGTCCAGGGAGGATCTAGGACAAAGACAATATGAATTGGGGGGGCGGGGGGGGAGCCTGACATCCCAGAGCCAGGGGAGGGATGGGGGGGCACACCCGGAGTGCTTGGTGTGCACAGGGCGCTGGGTTCAGTCCTCCATCCAAATACTTTTTTATTTTATTTTATTTTATTTTATTTATTTCGGTATGTGTATCAATGTACTGTCTGCATGCAGGTTTGTGCACCCGTGTCATGCAATGCCGTGGAGGTCAGAAGAGGGTCTCGGACTCCCCTGGAACTGGAGTTCTCCTGGAATTGGAGTTTCAGACGGCTCTCGGCCGCCATGTGGGTGCTGGGGATCGAACCCGGGTCCTCTGTAAGAGCGGTTGGCGCTCTTAACCGCTAGGCCATCTCTCCAGCCCCATCCAAATACTTTAAATTCACCTAAATATTCTGCTCACATTTTTAATAAAATTTGTCATGACTTCTCTGGAATTTTTTTTTTAATATTTATTTTATTTTATTTATTTACTTTATGTGTATGGATGTACTGTCTGCATGTAGGTTTGTGCACCCGTGTCGTGCAATGCCGCGGAGGTCAGAAGAGGGTGTTGGGGGTCAGAAGAGGGTGTCGGATTCCCGTGGAACTGGAGTTCTCCTGGAATTGGAGTTATGGACGGTTCTCAGCCGCCATGTGGGTACTGGGGAACGAACCCGGGTCTTCTGCAAGAACAGTCGGTGCTCTTAACCGCTAGGCCATCTCTCCAGCCCTGGAATTTCTTTAATCCTTGCCTGTCTTCATGAACAAGAATCTAAAGTATAAGCTGACCAAATCATCCATATGTGTGTCTGTCTATTCTACGTAAATTAACAATGAACACAGATCTACTTTCAAACCTGCATGTGCTACTAAGCACCCTCGGGCTAGCAGCTGGGTTACGCAGAGATCCTTTACTCTGCCTAATGGTCCACTGAAGCCTTGGTGCAGCCCTACTGAGTGAATTTACTGTCCTCACAAACACACACACACGTAGGAGTAGTGAAAGAACTTCACAGAAGCCTGAATTCCACTTGGAACCTCCTCAAGACACAGCCCAGTGGGACCTTGCCACACTCCCCAGCACCAGTGTAAGCTTGACCCTCTGCTTTGCCCCTAAAATCCTGGGTTTCCTTACCTTGACTTGTTCATTTGAGGTGACGGCACAGAAAACAATCTCTGTGAATCCCTGGGATGGGAACATCCGGAAACAGATACCACCAATGACACGGCCATCTTTAATTAAAGCAAGGGTTTTGTGTTTCCTGAAAGAGTAAGGTTGTATCAAAGTTTTACCTTCCTTGGTTATATAAAAACGCATGCAGACAGTACACTCATACACATACAAAAAAATAAATAAAAATTTTAAAAAATGCTTTTGAAGATGTTACTTGTTAATGAAGGTGAGCAGGGTGAGCTTCCACAGGAAAATCTCTGCCTGGACACCAGCTCCGCAGGCCAGCCATTTCCCAGGGCCTTGTTGAGCCAGCCTGTCCTAATCAATGCTCTCTCCAGAACATAATATGAATTCCCTAAAGAGTGCCTGAGAGAGGGTGCAGCCAGGGACTGTGGAGCTGGCACACTCAATCCCAGGAACACAAGGAACCAGAAGGAGATCCCAAAGCTATAGGTGAACCGGCTTACATTTCTGGAGTTGATGGGGGGGGGGGGGGAGACAACACGGAAATCCACATACATGATTTGTAAGCCCTGCAGTACAGAATCCTCACTTGGAGTAGCCACACAGGCTATTTGGCTATCCAGATTGAAACAGTCAAATAAGGAAATTTAATGTCTAACTTTGTGGATTTTGTCTTTGTAGTATGGGAGGACTGAATCTAGGGCCGTGTGCATGCCAGATCTGCACTCTAAAACAGTTACATCCCCATCTCCGGACTTTTTTTTTCCTTAAAGTAATTAATTTCTCAACCTGTATTAAATCCTAATAATTTTGCCAGTGTTTGCAGCCGCCACTGCCTGTTGTGGTTGTGCAGAGTTCCCATCCACCACCTGGAGAGGCAGTACAACCCAACCCATGGGGACATGGGCCACAGATAGTGGTGCTAGTTAAGATACAAAAACCAGGGGCTGGAGAGATGGCCTAGTGGTTAAGAGCACCGACTGCTCTTGCAGAGGACCCGGGTTCGATCCCCAGAACCCACATGGCGGCTGAGAACCATCTGAAACTCCAATTCCAAGAGAACTCCAGTTCCAGGGGAATCCGACACCCTCTTCTGACCTCCACGGCCTTGCACAACACGGGTGCAGAGACCTGCATGCCGACAGTACATTCATACACATAGAGAAAAATACATAAAAAATTTAAAAAAATATTAAAAGCCGGGCGTGATGGCACAAGCCTTTAATCCTAGCACTTGGGAGGCAGAGGCAGGTGGATCTTTGTGAGTTCAAGGCCAGCCTGGTCTACAGAGTGAGTTCCAGGACAGCTAGGGCTACAGGGAGACCCTGTCTCAAAAAGACAAAAAAAAAAAAATATTAAAAAAAAAATAAAAAAATACCAAAACCAAGGCCAGGTGTGGTGGCACACACCTTTAGTCCCAGCGCTTGCTGGGGAGGCAGAGGCAGGCAAATCTCTATGAGTTCAAGGCCAGCCTGGTCTACATAGTGAGTTCCAGGACAGCTGGAGCTACGGGAGACCCTGTCTCAAAGAAAACAAAAAGAAAAAAAAGATACCAGAACCAAGAGTGCGCTGTGGAGTGAGACACCCTTGTGCCCCTCCTCACCCACTGCTAACAATAAACAAAAGGAACATCACCCACAGCTTAGACTGAATTTTTTATTATATTTATTCATTTATTATTTATTTAGTGTGTGTGTACATGGCACACACGGGGGGTCAGAAGACATCTTGCAGAAGTCAGTCCTCTCCTTTCACCAAGTGGGTCCTGGGTATCGAACTCAAGTCACCAGGCTGGGTGGCAAGGCCCTTACACCCTGAGCCATCTTGCTGGCTCTAGCAATTGAAACTGGAAAGCCTCATGACTATTAACAAGAACATCTGCAAACTGCTAAAGAGTTAATCGTGGTGCTTTTGACACGGCTGTGTCCACAGCATGGCAGGAAGCAGGGAGATTCCCCGGGCTGCTAAGGCCGGGTTTCACTATGTAAAGGGAAGAACTAAGGCAGAGGGAGCTGAACTTACGGGTCAAACACCAGCCGTGTGATGTACTCTTTGGGCATCCGGGGCAGCTGGTGGGAGAACACGTTCTGCAGGCCCACCAGCCACATCAGGATTCTCTTGTTCGGTTTCTGGTTGAGAGAATTGCCGACCACGTGGAACTCAATGACACCCCTGCGCTCTTCCAGCCTTGCAGCCTCATCTCTGGCCGAATGTGCTGACAGAAAATTGGTCTGGATGCAGGAGACAGGAACAGATTATTACCCTGGGTGCTTCTGAGGGCAGTGGCTGAAGCACATGAAAGCTGTCATCTGCTTTCTCTGCTCCAGTGCAATGTGTGTGTGGGGGGGGGGGGGGAGTTCAGGGTCCTAAACCCACGAGCACGAAGCAGCAATGCCCACACCTCAGCCCCCACAGGTCAGGAAGACAAAAGAGAACATCAAGCGAAGATGGTGGGGAGAGATGTGGCTCAACATATTAAGAGGGTCAACTGCACAGTCATGAAGCCTGGACCCCAGGGTCCAGCCCCCACTTAACAGGCTAGACAACCTGCATATTCCTGTAACTCCAACTCTGAGAAGAGAGACAGAAGGCTCACTTGGGCTGGCCAGCCTCCAGCCTAGAAATGTGAGCCTCAGGCTCTGAAAGAGACTCTGCCTCCAAGGAACTGGTGGAGAGTGACAGAGGACATGGGTCACCCTCTCCTAGCCTCTACATGTGTACATGTGTAGGAGCATAGGGGGCCACACACAAGTGAGCATACAGATACATACATCATACATATATATGTACATCATACATCATACATACACACATAGAAAAGTGGATAAAGCATTATGAGAATACAACATGTGGCTCCTATTTGGTGTGAATCACTCATCAAATTTGAAATGGGTTCTTGCTATGTAGCCTAGGCTAGCTGCAAACTATTATCCTCCTGCCTTAGCGTCCTGAGTGAGAGGAGGCATGTGCCAGCACACCAGGCTGGGAAACTTTTCTATAAGGGAGTCAGGGAAAACATATTTTAGTGGATCAGGGAGATGGCTCAGTAGGAAAGTGCTTGCCCTACAAGCATGAGGACAGGAGGACCAGAGTTTGGGTGCCCAGTACCCACATAAATGCAGAGGGGGGATGGGGGTGGTGGTGACCTGCTTGCAATTTTGCCACGCAGAGGGTACAGACAAAGATCCCTAGAACAAGCTGGCTAAACCAGCCAAAATGAGACCCTGTTTTATTGAAGGAGGTAGAAGACTCCAAATGTCAGCCTCAGGCCTCCACAGGCACTTGGAACCACCAACACAGGTATCCACGTGTGTGTGTGTGTGTGTGTGTGTGTGTGTGTGTGTGTGTGTGTGTGAGAGAGAGAGAGAGAGAGAGAGAGAGAGAGAGAGAGACTCTCCCTATAGCCCTAGCTAACTTGGCCTCCATCTCACAGAGATACACCTGCCTCTGCCTCCCAAGCCTAGCACTAAAGGCTTACACTATCAAGCTCGCGTGTGTGCGCGCACACACCACACACACACAAAATTTAAAGGAAATACTTTAGACATTGAATCATAAGGTCTCTTCTTAACTACCCAATTGCTGTTTTAGTGTAAAGCAAATACAGATGCAATGATAAAGAATGCATTATTAGTGTTCCAATAAAACTTTAACAGCTCAGCGGCTAAGAGAACTGGCTGCTCTTGCTGAGGACCTGGGTTCTGTTCCCAGCACATATGTTGGGTGGCTCATAGTTGTCCATAACTCTAATTCCAAGAGATCTGAAACCCTCTTCTGGCCTCTATGGCACTAATGCATGTGGCAGACTTACATAAACACAGGCAAGACTCATACACATAACAAAAAACAATGTTTTTCAATTAAAAAAAAAACTTTTAGATAAAAAAGGGCCAATGAGATGGCTCAGAGGGGAAAGAAACTTCATCTGCCACAGACCTGACGGCTGAGCTTAGTGCTGGGACGGCACGGGAGAAAAAGAGCCATTGCCACAGACCTGACAGCTGAGCTTAGTCCTGGGATCTCATGGGAGAAAAAAAGCCACTGCCACCAGACCTGATGCCTGAGCTTAGTCCTAGGATCTCATGGGAGAAGAAAACACCAGACTCCTAAAAGTTACCTTGAATACATGAGCCATGACATAAGTGTGTGCTCTTTCGCTCTCTCTCTACATATAAAATTATATATATATATATATATATATATATATATATTTT
>VZQC01013351.1:1843698-1867616 GCA_009823505.1 Rhizomys pruinosus | reverse complement strand
TTCGAGACAGGGTTTCCCTGTAGCCCCAGCTGTCCTGGAACTCACTCTGTAGACCAGGCTGGCCTTGAACTCACAAAGATCCACCTGCCTCTGCCTCCCAAGTGCTAGGATTAAAGGCATGTGCCACCACGCCCGGCGAGCAAAATTGTTTTTAAAGACCTTTGGGATAGGGGCTGGAGAGATGGCTCAGCAGTTAAGAGCACTGACTGCTCTTGCAGAGGACCCGGGTTCAATTCCCAACACCCACATGGCAGCTAAGAACCACCTTTAAGCCAGGCTTGGTGACGCATACCTTTAATCCTAGCACTCAGGAGGCAGAGGCAGACGGATCTCTGTGAGTTCAAGGCCAGCCTGGTCTACAGAGTGAGTTCCAGGCCAGCTGAGGCTACAGGGAGACTCTGTCTCAAAAAAAAAGATCCTTAGCATAAAAACCAATCTCAAATTCTCACAATGCACCAGAAAGTGCACCATGTTTATATTCTTTTTTTTTTTTTTTGATGAGGGTCTCCCTGACCTGGAACTTGCTTATATAGACCAGGCTGGCCTTGATCTTACATAGACCTGCCTGCCTGCCTCTGCCTCCCAAGTGTTGGAATTAAAGGTGTGCACCGCC
This sequence comes from Rhizomys pruinosus, assembly GCA_009823505.1. Lineage (NCBI taxonomy): Eukaryota > Metazoa > Chordata > Mammalia > Rodentia > Spalacidae > Rhizomys > Rhizomys pruinosus. The sequence continues at coordinate 1,867,003 of VZQC01013351.1, read as the reverse complement.
ATGCCCGATCATTATTTATATTCTTAAGTACCTCTTTTGGGAAAAATCTGTTGATACCCCAATACCTTGTGCCCCCCACCAGGCCACCCCTCCTCTTAACCATAGCACAGCCTTATGCTAGCACTCATGTCCCTGTCTTATTTAATCCAACCAGTGCTAGGCAGGGAAAAGCTCAGCAAACAGCCCTATAAAGAAAAAACTGTAGCACTTGCTTGTTGGGCCTTGGCTGGTTGTCCAGGTAACCAGGTACCACTGTGGTCAGTTTCAAGCTACCAAGATGTATAACAACCAGCTTACAAAGTGTCTGGAAGTATAACAACCTGCTTCTGCACGCCAAGACAAGCCAGCTCGGCCATCTGATAGATTTTTTTTTTATTAATTTTATTTATTTTTGTATGTGTATGAATGTACCGTCTGCATGTAGGTTTGTGCACCCGTGTTGTGCAACGCCGCGGAGGTCAGAAGAGGGTGTCGGATTCCCCTGGAACTGATAGATTTTGAAATGGACAACTGCCTCCCCCTTTGCAGCTGAGAACTTTACAGTGAAGCTCGGCTCCTGTTAAGTTATGAAATAAATCCCTGAGGTACGCACAGAAAAGGAGCCCCAGCTTTCGGTCCCCACAGGCTAGATGATCCAGAAGGAAAGAACAGTTTTATGAGATGGCTCAACTGCAGCTCAGTTCTCCAAACTATCCTAGACATAGTTAAATAACCACAGAAACTAAGCAGAGTGAAACCTAATCCTTTAATCTAACAGAGCCAACCAAAAAGATAGAAAAACATTGTTTATAAGATACTCCTTGGGCTATGTCTTCATTTCCTGGAAATGTCTGAAAACTCCCTGCTCCTGAGGCTCGTGCACTCGGAGCCAGCAGGACTTTTAACAAAAATGTGTTAGTCGGGTAATTGAATAACCAGTAAAAGATTACACAAATCCAAACCAAAACATTTGGAAAAATCAGGCAGCAAGACTTCTCCATAATGGGAACACTGCGAACAGCAAAAGGCCTGGGGAAGTATTTCAGTATTGCGGTGTGACACAGAGGGAAGGCACTTCCCTAGCATACAGAGCCCCACGTAAACTAGGAGTGGTGCTTCAAGATCATGAGTCAAGATGATTCAAGGCCAGAATGGACAACATGAGACCTTGTTTCAAAAAAAAAAAACAGAAAGACACTAGAGAGATGAAAAAAATAAAAACTAAATGCAATGAATGCTGGTGCCTGACCGAGTCTTCAACAAAAGTGAAGCGTGTTACAAATGCACAATCTGCTAAGATTGGCATGGGCTGTACATTAGGCAAGCATCAACAAACTTTCCAGCAAAAGGTCAGGTGACAAATACTGTATTTTGCAAGGCACACATCCCAAGTCGCAATTATTTACGTCTGCCATTGTGTGATGAAGGGCAGAGGCAATACACAGAGAGCTCAGTTACAAGCCCAGCCTAGTGGAGCGTGCCCACCCTCCCAGCTCCATGGGAGGCTGAGGTACAAGGATCTCTTAAGTTGAAGACCAGATTCAGCTGGTAGGCTACAGTGTGCCATCCCTGAATGAATAACCCTGTAACTATGCTGAATTTTGAGTGTTAACTGCATGTGATTACACATGACAATAACCTTCTCAGACACACGTACACAATAGGGAATCAGTGTTATGACACCTGGCTTCTAAATGGTTCACAGGCAAAGAAAAGGCAGGAAAGGCCGATGGCACAAATGCTAACTGCCGAGTCTCGAGGCAAAGTCCACGGGCTTCTAGCATCGATCTTCTGTGACACTAACAGAGGTTTGAAATTCTGAGATGAAAAGGTTTTCCACCACATGAAACTATAGCACGTGGCCTTGTACTCTGACGTTAATCAAGGGGAACCACTGTTCCTGCCCTCACCCCACAGGGACCTCCGGGTGACATGTAATCCAGCAGTGTAGTCTTGGCACCCCACCCTCTTCTGACAGCTGGCATGGTCAAGAGACCAGAAGGGCCCGGCGTGGTCGGGCCTGGTGTGGTCAAGAGACCAGAAGGGCCCTACCAGCTGCCTGCCGACTTCATTCACCCTGCTGACCTCTGGTCCGAGCATGGCTGCAGGGTCTGTGATGGTGGACATGACCTCGTTGATCAATTCTACAGGGATGTCCCCCATCACTCGGGGTCTCTTGGTCTCCTCTGGAGCATGGGACTCATTCATTTTCCTCTTTTCTCCTGTGATGTTCAAAACGAAAGGTAAACAATGGATGGTTTGAAATGGAAAATACATGCTGATGAATCTAACTTGGGGGGGGGGTGGTAAGGCCCTTCTGTGCAGCCCGGGCTGGCACTATACTCATATAGAATTCAGGTTGGCTTCACACTAGGGCAACCCTCCTGACTCCGCCCCCAAATGCTGAAATTACAGGCATATGCCATCACACATGTCTTCCAGATAATTTTCTTTCTTTTATTTTTTTGTATTTTAAATTTTTTATTTTAATTTTCTGAGCCTAGAATGGTAGTGCACACCTTTAATCTCAGCACTCAGCAGGCAGAGGCAGGTGGATCTCTGGGAGTTCTAGGCCAGCTGGGGCTACAGGGAGACCCTGACTCAAAAAGACCAAAAAGATTATTTTAATTTTCTGTCCGAGTGCACCTGTGTCATGCGATGGCTGCGGAGGTCGTTAGAGCCTCTGGAATTGGAGTTATATAGATGGTTGTTAGCCACCATGTGGGTGCTGGGAACTGAACCCAGGCCCTCTGCAAGAGCACCCAGTGCTCTTAACTGCTGAGCCATCTCTCCAGCCCCAAGCGTGTTTCTTCATCTACAAAGGCAGAGCTTAGCTCTATTATTCAGGGAGGGTTAGGAGCTGCAGGTTATCCTTGGCAACACAGTGAGTTCTAGGCTCTAATACAGTCTGTCTGTGGTCAAGGACTGTATGGTTGTCATGACACCAAGTTGTGAAAAATTTGAAACTTTTTTTTGATACCTTAACATGATACATTTTTAAAGCATAAATGTGCAGGGACTGGAGAGATGGGTCAGCAATTAAGAGCACTGAGTGCCCCAGTTTGGTTCCCAGGAGCTAACATATCAAGATCTTCCTTCGTAATTTTGTCTGATCTTTAGACTGCTGAAACCTTCAACTATGGCTGATCTGATTGTTTCCTTTATAATCTTACTACAGTCCATATCCAAACATACATACACACAGGAATACATAGGCATACACACGTATCACATTTAACTTATCTTCATCTATATTTGAAAAATATTGGGAAATTACTGTATTTTTAACAACCAAAATGGGGCTGAGGAGACATATTGGGGCTCAAGTGTTTGCCAAATAAACATGAAAACCAGAATTCAAATCCCCAGAATCCACATACATGCTAAGCAGGCCTGGTGACCTCTCCATAATTCCAATATCTGGGAGGTGGAGGCCAGATATAGCCAGAGCAATCTGGCTAGCCAGAGTAGCCTAATCTGCCAGCTCTGAATTCAAATGAGACACACAGCCTCAAATACTAGAGTGCCAAGCAAACTAGAGCAAGTTTCAATGTCAAACTCAGCTGGAGAGATGGCTCAGAGGTTAGGAGCACCGACTACTCTTGCAGAGGACCCGGGTTCAATTCCCAGCACCCACATGGCGACTAAGAACCATCTTTAACTCCAGTTCCAGGGGAATCCGACGCCCTCTTCTGACCTCCACAGCATTGCATGACACAGGTGCACCAACCTACATGCAGACAGTGCACTCATACACACAAAAGATAATAAAAAAAAAAAACCTCAGATGTACACACACACTCACACACGAGGGAAAAAATAGTTTAAAATAAATACTAGAATGATGAAGATTGGTTTTTTTTTTCCCACTACAAAATGGTCCATATCACAGTGTTTTGGTTTGGGGCTCTTTTGCCAGAAAATGATATATCCCAAGGTAAGCAAAGCCCCCGGCCTGGAGAACTGGGCCCACCTCAGCCTGCCACAGGCAGCACAGACAATGGACAGGCTCACAGAACTTGTTTTCCTCACGAAAGCTTGGAATATGGTAGCCTTTTCTTATTCTCTTTTTTTTAATTTTATTTATTAGTTTTATTATGTGTATCAGTGTATCGTCTGCATGTTATATAAGTGCATCCATGTCACTCAATGCCTGCAGAGGTCAGAAAAGGATGTTGGAACCCCCTGGAACTGAAGTTACAGATGGTTGTTAGCCACCATGTAGGTGTTGGGAATTGAACCTGGGTTCTCTGCATGAGCAGCTGATGCTCTTAACCACTGAGCCACCTCTACACACACACACACACACACACACACACGCACGCACACACACACACGCACGCACGCACTTTTTAAAAGACAGGGTTTTGCCTTTAATCCTAGCACTTGGGAGTCAGAGGCAGGTAGATCTTTGTGAGTTCAAGGCCAGCCTGGTCTACAGAGCGAGTTCCAGGACAGCTGGGGCTACAGGGAGACCCTGTCTTGAAAAGACCAAAAAAAAAAAGGACAGAGCTTTATGTAGCCTTAAGTTTTGAACTCAATACATAGCCACTGTGGCTTCTTCTCCTTTCTATTCTCATGCTTGGTTTTTCCAGATTTTTCTTTTTAACTAGGGGAAAATCATAACACGCATTTATATTTATAAATGGTGTGTGTGTGCGCACTCACGCAGATAAAATCCAGGACCTTTTGTATGTTAAGCAAACACTCTCCCATTGAGCCACATCCCCAGTCCTGTAAGTAAATTAAAAATATTAATAATAGCAAATTATAAATGTCCAAACCTAATTTTATACTCAGGTATGAAGCAGTGAGTGGGTCTCCACATGGCACTCTTGCTAATGTTAAAAAGCAGAGTACTAGTCAGGTGTGGTGGTGCACACCTTTAATCCCAGCACTTGGGAGGCAGAGGCAGGCGGATCTCTATGAGTTCAAGGCCATCCTGGTCTACAGAGTGAGTTCTAGGACAGCTGGGGTACAGGGAGACCCTGTGCCAAAAAGATCAAATAAAAAACAGAGCACCAAAAAGCACCTTGTCTGTAGACAAAACTTGACAAACATTGGATTATTCACTAAGCACTTTGGTTCCATCTGTACCTATTTGATTCTGAAGCTGCTGGCTCTGGAGCTAAGTGAGGGCCTCTTTATATACTTGACCAACAAGTCTTCCAAGTCCACAGTTTGCCATGTGACTTTGCAGTCTCTCCTGAATGAGCTGTGGATGACTTCCTCCATTTCTTCCCATGGGACTGGCTTTGAATGTCAGGGTCTCTGCCTCATACAGTGGATATTTCTGTCTTTTTCTTTTTTTTTTTTTAAGAAAGAAAGCAGGTTTATTTGGTGCCCTGCAAAGGGTAGTGGGCTGGGCAGGAGAACTGTGTATCTAGCTTGTCTTACTAATGTCTCAAGAACATGTTCTGTGTAGTGCAACTGTCCTGGGCAGATGAAATCTTTGTAAAGAAAGGTGCTTCTATTTAAATACATTATCGAAGACAAGCCTAGAATGAAGACCATAGACTCATGAGCAAGCCTACCCAGACCAGGCTAGTTAAAACCTGCAACTGTAAGAAAAAACACCGAGCTGGAGAGATGGCCTAGTGAGGACCTGGGTTCGATCCCCAGCACCCACATGGCGGCTGAGAACTGTCTATAACTCCAGTTCCAGGGGACTCTGACACCCTCTTCTGACCTCCGAGGCACTGCTTGACACAGGTGCACAAACCTACATGCAGACAGTACACTCATACACATAAAAAAATATGGGGGCCTGGAGAGATGGCCTAGAGGTTAAGAGCGCCGACTGCTCTTGCAGAGGACCCGGGTTCGATCCCCAGCACCCACATGGTGGCTGAGAACCGTCTTTAACTCCAGTTCCAGGGAAGTCCTACACCTTCTTCTGACCTCCGTGGCATTGCACCACATGGGTGCACACAAACCTACATGCAGACAGTACATTCATACACATACAAGAATAAATAAAAATTTAAATAAATAAATAAATAAATTTAAAGAAAAAAATTTAAACCATATGGGCTGCATTCTGGGTTTGTTTGTTATTGCAGCCCAATGCTTAATGTAAAGTGATTTCTAGCCATTAATAGTTCAGTGTCATGCCAGATCTGGTGGTGCACACTTTTAATCCCAGCACTCAGGAGGCAGAGGCAGATGGATCTCTGTGAGTTCAAGGCCAGCCTGGTCTATATAGTGAGTTCCAGGCCAACTGAGGCTACAGGGAGACCCTGTCTCAAAAAGAACGGAAAAAAAAAAAAAAAAAGAAGGGCCTGGTCTAAGTCCAGTCCTGGAGCTCTACGCAGGATGGAGAGCAGAACTCCCTTACCTCTTACAAGCTTACCTAGGGTTACTTCCAGCCCACAAGAGGTTTTGCAGCCAGGGTTCCCTCCATTGGCCTCCTCCAGGGCAGAGGAATTTGGATTGTAGGACACTGGTCCAGCCACAGGAGGGGGATTGATCACTGCCCCAAAGAGAAGCAAAAGAAGGTGTCAGGTGACTCCTCCCTGGGACAAGCAGCCAAGTACACATGAGACCCTCAAGCCCACCACTAACATCACAGGAGCTGTGCTGAAATAAAACCACAGGCCATCGAGGTAGTAGACAGTAGTGGGTTGTAACTCACTGAATAGGTTTAAGCTACATCTGCCCATGTAGATAAAATAATGTAGGAATAGAGTCAGGCGTGGTTGTGCAGACCTTTAATCCCAGCACTTGGGATGCAGAGGCAGGAGAATTGAGGCCAGCCTGGTCTTCCAGGTCAGCTGTGACTATGGGGACACCCTGTCTCAAAAAGACCAAAATAATAAAAATAATACATGAATAAAGCAGGCGGCAAAGTTATCTCATACAGAAATATATCAGCAAATAAGTAAGGTTGGAAATTTGTTTTATAAAAAATCTAATCAGCACTTGGGAGGCAGAGGCAGGCAGATCTCTGTGAGTTTAAGGCCAGCCTGGTCTACACAGTGAGTCCAAAAGGCTTGGCTACGGGGACCCTATCTCAAAAAAAAAAAAAAAAAAAAAAAAAAAAATCTCCCATGAAGAACATGTCCTAAAATAGAGAAGGGACTCTACACTAACCAGGTGGTCCAGCCCACACAGGTCAGCAGTGGCAGACAAGCCTTACCCTGAGCCTCCTGAACTGACAGAAAAATGTAACAAAACCACATCATTGGAACAAGCATCCAAATCAGATCATTCTGTATCCTGATTAACTGGCTGGCTTCAACAAGGACACTAGTTCTATGGAAGAGAATGACCTTGCTCTGAATTGAATCAGCAACTGGGAATATTTAACTGCCAAGTGATGTATAAATTAGCATACATGATGGTTTAAATAAAAAAATGGCCTCCACAGGCCCAAGTATTTGAACATGGTCCTCAGTTGGTGGTGCTGTTGGGAGAGGTTACGGAACCTTGAGACAGTGGAGCCCTGCTAGAGGAAGTATGTCACTGGAGGCAGGCCTTGAGTATTTATAGCCTCACCCCATTTCCTGCTTCCTCTGCCCTTCCTTCCTGTATGGGGATGAAATGTGATCTCTTCCTTTTCTGTTCTGCCACCTGCCTTCCCCAATTATAGACTCTCCTCCTGGGACAGAAAGCCAAAGTCAACTCTTCCTTCTGTAAGCAGCAGAAGAGTGACTGCCAGGGCAGAGGGCCTTTGTGTAAAGCCCCCTCCTGATCCCTGTTGGCAAGAGTGGAAATTCTCCCCATTACATGTCGTTGCCCTGCTGAGTGAACCACTGATTTGTAGCTACAAAGGTCAGAGATTTGGGGGAGAAGACACTCTTGAGTATCAGTGGCCACAGACAGGACACGGTGTGGCAGCACTGACAGCCAAAGAGGTCATTCACTGAGGCTCCCGTGAACTCCCATGGGGGTCTTGGCAGGCAACGTTCCCAGCAGTCAAGATGGAATAAGCAGGCCAAGCAAGAGAAAGCCACCGTCCCACCTCACTTCTAACTGAACAGCAACGATCAAAATCAATGATCAATGGGTACACAACTAGCACCTGGAGTACCAGCCACTAGAAAGTTGCTTCAGCCCAAGAGTTTGGGGCTAGTCTGGGTGACATAGTGAGACTACCCCTCCAACCCTTAAAAGAAGACTCAAAGTACACTAGGGGGCCAGACTCTGTGCTCATTCTTCCAGCGCACAGGTTTCTGAAATTCACAGTGTGATGGGGCAATATGATCAGAGAACACTCTAGGTATCCAGAAAACACAGACTACCTTGCAAAATCACAGAACCATCACTGTGAGTCTGGCATTGAGTGTGCAGACATGCCAATTAGGGTGATTATACTCTTCTTACCCCAAAGAGCACACTGAAATTACGGTAGAACAAGAGATCACAGCTCACTTCCGACAGCTCACAGAGGCCCACTGAGCCTTCTCCATCCTGCCCTATAGCAGGAACCCTGACCACAAGCTGAACAGAAGCAGGGGGAGGTTAAGCAGACAAAGTCAAAGGAGTTTTCACACACAGAGGGATGCTTTCCAGAGAGCTTCCACCAAGGACTAATTCATGATGTCACCCAAATATACGTGTTAAAATTCACACTGTAAGAGTGAGACTTACTGTATGAAAATCATGCACCACTTTGTTTTGAGACAGGATCTTGCTATGTAGCCCAAGCTGACCCAGAACTTTCTATGAAGACCAGGCGGACACACAGAGATCCACTTGCCTCTGCTGCCCAAGTTCTGGGAGTAAAGACATGCATCATTACACCTATCTATTTCAATTCTATTTTTTGTTTTTAAGTAAGAATAGAATTCCCTTTGCTGGACCTTGTGATGCCCACAGCCCGTTTGATTCATGATGAGCTGCAGTGCTACCAAAACTTTTACCATCCAAGTTGGGACTTTTTGTTGCTTTTGTTTTTTCAGAGAGGGTCTCCCCATGGTTCCCCAGCTGGCTGCAAGTTTGCTGTGTAGACCAAGCTGGCCCAGAACTCATGGAGATTCACCTGCCTTTGCTTCTGTCCCCCAAGTGCTGGGATTAAAGGGTTACACCACTACAAAGTTGGGGATTTTTGCCAGACTTCACCCAACCTTCCTGGTGTCAAAGGCAGAAATTCGGATGACCTTGCTGGGGTCACCGAGATTCCCAACCTCACAAGCACCAAAAGGTGCCACGAGGTAACTAAAGAGAAGACCTCAGCCCCACCCTGAGACCAAGACTACCCCCTTCCATCCACCATCCCAGCACGATCTCAGCAGTAAACTGACTCATGAAGCAGATACCAGAGATGGAAAAGGCCACACTGAGCCTTGGCTGCTGGACATTCCTCATCACTGACTGCTGTTGTGATTTGAATGAGAAAAATGTCCCCTTAGGAACTTGAACTCTTGGCCCCCAGTTAGTGGTGTTGTTTGGAGAGGTTATGGATCCTTTAGGAGGTAAAACTTTGAAGAGGAAGCACGTCACTGGGGGTGGGCTTAAGGTTTTATGGTCTGGCCCTACTTCCTGTCCCCCCTACATATCTATCTATCTGTCTGTCTGTCTGTCTGTCTGTGTGAAGAGGATGCAATGGGACCTTCCTTCCTCCTCCACTACTTCCCAACCATGATGGACTCTAACCCTCTGGAGTTCTAAACCACGATAAACCCTCTCTCTCCACTGTTGTGTTGTTTTGTCCAATAGAGACATCTCCAAAAGAGGCAGCACCTCACTGCAGACTGAGCTTCCTGGAGTTTACCACCCCCAACACACACCCTTAATAAACTGCACTCTGCAAGCTAGGCTTTCCTGTGTTACTGTGACTTGAACGATCTGTTCACACCTGTACTACTGAACCACAGAGACACAGGAGCAGGAATTGGGCTGCTACCCTCTCTCTCTTCATGAGCAGGGATGCGAAAGCTATCCTCCTAGTCATCCACTTCCAGATTAAAATATTAACGGAAGTGAGCTGAACACTCTGGTCTTGCCCTCCCAGGCTGCCTTCTGATTTATCAAAAAAGTAAACATACCTGTTTGGATTCCTAGCTGCCCACTTCTAGAAGAAGCTGAGGGGAAATCCGGGTCCCAGATGGGGGAGTTCTGACTGTACACTTCTTCTTCCAACATGGACAGAAACCTAGATACAAAACCAAGATTTCAAAAGTTAAAAAACCACTAATGTATTACCAGAAGACAAAGGCCTCAGTCACCGACAGAACCACCTTTGCACCAGGGTTTCTGCTGCAAAATATACCAGAGAATGACGACTCCAGAAGAGATGGACGGGGTGTGGTGACGCTCTACAAAGTTATCTCTTTTTAAGATTTTTACATTTTGTATTTTGTGAGTGCTTTGCCTGCATGTATGTAAGTATACCAGTGCTATATTTTCCCCACAGAAGAGGACATTGGACCCCCTGGAACTGGAGTAATAGACAGTTGTCAGCCACCATGCAGGTGCTGGGAACTGAACCAGCTGTGTGAACCCATGTGTGTACAGATGTGTATGTGTGTACATGTGTATGAGTGTACATGTGCATGTGTGTTCAGACGTGTGTGTACATGTGCATGTGTGTATGTGTGCTTGTGTGTACTTATGTGCATGCATGTGTGTACAGATGTGTATGTGTGTATGTGTGCATGTGTGTATAGATGTCTATGTGTGTACATGTGTACACGTGCATTTGTGTACAGATGTGTATGTGTGTACATGTACATGTGTGTGCAGAGGTGTATGTGTGTACAGATGCCTGCTGAGGCCAGAGGAGTGCATCAAATCCCACGGAGCTGGAGTCATTTGAGGTTGTAAGCCACCTGCTATGGACGTTGGAAACCAAACTTGGGTTTTCTGCCAGAGCAGCAAGTGCTCTTAACCAGTGAACCATCTCTCCAGCCTCAGATTTACCAGCTTTTAACTGTGCATAATTTGGTACACGCTACAACCAGACCAGCAGCCAGAATGTTCCAGTGTTCCTCAGCAGGATTCGCAGCATGATTCCAGCTCTCCAGTCACACTGTCCTGTAGGATGATTTCACCACCAAGGTTACAAACAAGGATCAAGTGCCTGCTTTGTCTGGGCAGCTCCCAGAGCTTCTGACTGAATCCTGTCAGCTCAGTTGAGCTAGGTATTTCTGTACCACACACCTGTACCCAGCTCTTACTACCTAACAGCATTTCAAAGGGGTGATGCATGTTATCCAACTTGAGTCTCATAAAGTCACTGAAGTAGGGGACTGGAGAGATGGCGCAAAGGTCAAGAGCACTGATTGCTCTTGCAGAGGACCAGATTTGATTCCTATCATCTATATGGTGGCCAACAACCATCCAGTAACTCCAGTTTCAAGTGATCTTATGCCTTCTTCTGACCTCCTCAGGCACTGGATGACAGGCGCAGTTACATACATGTAGTCAGTAACACTCATACACATAAAATTAAAACAAGTAAAATTGAAAAATAAAAAAGACACTTAAATAGAATCTATTTCCCCTCCTGTTCTAGTCTTTCAAGTGCTGTGACAAACAGTCTCACCAAAACCAACTTGGGGAGGAAAAAGTTTATTTGGTTTATAACTCCCAGGTCACAGTTCATCACTGAGGGAGCCCAACAAAAGAACTCAGGGCAGGAACGTGGAGGCAGGAGCTGAAGCATAGGCCATGGAGGAAAACGGCTTACTGGCTTGCTCCTCTGGCCCATGCTCAACCTACTTTTTTTGTTGTTGTCTTCTTTTTGAGACAGGGTCTCCTTTTAGTCCCAGCTGGTCTGAAGAGCTATGTAGACCAGGCTGGCCTTGAACTCACAGAGATCCACCTGCCTCTGCCTCCCAAGTGCTAGGATTAAAGGCATGTGCCACCACGCCTGGCTCTCAACCTACTTTTTTTTAATTTTTTAAATTTTATTTATTTTGTATGTGTATGAGTGTACTGTCTGCATGTAGGTTTGTGCACCTGTGTCATGCAATGCCACGGAGGTCAGAAGAGGGTGTTGGACTCCCCTGGAACTGGAGTTAAAGATGGTTCTCAGCCACCATGTGGGTGCTGGGGATTGAACCCGGGTCCTCTGCAAAAGCAGTTGGTGCTCTTAACCACTAGGCCATCTCTCCAGCCCCTCGACCTACTTTCTTTTTTTTTTTTTTTTTGGTTTTTTTTTTTTTTTTTTTTCGTCTTTTTTGAAGACAGGGTCTACCCTGTAGGCCCCGCTGTCCTGGAACTCACTCTGATGGACCAGGCTGGCCTTGAACACTTCACAACAGATCCACCTGCCTCTGCTCCAAGTGCTAGGATTAAAGGCGTGTGCCGCAACGCGTGCAGGCTCATACCCGCTCGACCTGACTTCTCTCAATACAACAGTCGGCGACCGACCTGCCGCAGGGTTGGCCCACAATCGGGCTGGGCCCTCCCACATAATCAAAGACATACTCCCACAGATCATGGCCCACAGGCCAGCGCGATGAGGGAAATTCCCCAATTGAGGCTCCCTCAACCCACGTGTGTCAAGTTGCCCCTGAAGCACAGCACCCACATCACAGATGGAAAAGCTAAGGTGCAGAGGAGTTGAACGAGCAGTCCAGGCTTGAGAGCTGCAGTAAATTAACTACTCGCTTCCTCCTGTGCTGTCAACCAACTAGATCACAAGTTTTGTAGATCAACAGAAATGGATTCCCAGTCTCACTTATTTTTTTCTCTAATACAAGGAGAAGAAATAGAAACGTCTAAAGCACTTCAGAATCCAGGACTCTGGAGGCTCAGGCAAGAGAAGTGTGAGACTGAGTCCAGCTTGGGCATGTAGCAAGCTACTGGCCTGTCCCCAAAAACAAAAGGAAAAAACATGTTTAATTAAAAACAAATTGGTTTAGAGCAGTGATGGTATAAGTGGCCTTTTCCTTATTTTCGGTCTCTAAATCAAGCTTTTTGTGCTCTCCAACATGTCCCATTCATCGCTTTTAAAATGAGAAAGATATTGGGGGCTGGAGAGATGGCCTAGCGGTTAAGAGCACCGACTGCTCTTGCAGAGGACCCAGGTTCGATCCCCAGCACCCACATGGTGGCTGAGAACCGTCTGTAACTCCAATTCCAGGAGAACTCCAGTTCCAGGGGAATCCGACACCCTCTTCTGACCTCTGCGGCATTGCACGACACAGGTGCACAAACCTACATGCAGACAGTACATTCATACAAATAAATAAATAAATAAATAAATAAATAAATAAATAAATAAATATTTAAAAAATAAAAATAAAAATGAGAAAGATACTAAACTTTAAAAAAAAAGCTATCCAGGTGTGACTGGTGCATGCGTGAATGCCTATGACCCCAGTGCATGGGCTATGAAGGCTGGAGGACCAGGAGGCCAAGGTGGTCTCTAACTACCAGCCTGGGCTGCATGAAGCCTGTCTCAGAAAAGCAAAAAGCAAAATGGGGTATAACGGCGCAGGCCTTTAACCTCAGCACTAGGGAGGCAGAGGCAGGTGGTTCTCTATGAGCTCCCACCCAACCACCAACCTGTTCTACATAATGTGTTCCAGGCCAGCTGAGACTACGGAGAAACACTGCCTCCAAAAAAAAAAAAAAGGGGGGGGGGGCAAAAAAGATAGAGAAGGAGGAGAAAAAAGGGAGAAAGACAAGGAGACAGTGAAGGGGAAGGGAAAGGTGAGAGGGAAGGAAGGACAGACACCCACAGCCCAAGACTCAAACAGCACCTCCGACCTCAGCATATACGCTTCCACTGCCAAAGCTGCAGGTATAAACCCCCGACAGCCTCAAATGTTCCCATACTCGATGAAAAGGGATTTAAAAGGAGAAGTGGGTGGTAGCGTTACCCTACCATTAGTAACAGAGGAGTAGAAAAGGCAGCCTTGATTTCTCACATCAACAGCATAAGCATGCCAGAACTATGGGCTGAGGAACAACACACTGTAATTAGCAAATATCTGCAAGGAGCAAAATGAATTTGCTGGGGAGAAAAATGTTACTATGAAAAGTTAATTAAAATTTCTCCGTGAGCACCATAAGAGGTGTGGGTGCCTGTCCCCTCTAGATCCTATGATGGAGCCAACTAGACACAAAATGCTAAGTAAGTGGCAAACTTAATAAGGACACTAAGTGTGAAGGGGCTTTAGTATCCAGGAGAGGAACGCAGACAAGTCAAGTCAAAGGCAGCCTCTGAAATGAAGAGGCGTGCTGGGAATCACACCCCACTTAGGGTTGCATGCTAACTGTACTTTCAAGTCCTAGAAACATCTCCCTGGTGTTCAAGCCTCTGTCTGGAGAGATGGCTCAGCAGTTAAGAGCACTGGCTGATCTTGCAGAGGACCGGGATTCAGTTCCCAGCACCCACGTGATGGCTCACAACCATCCATAATCCCAGTTCCAGGGCATCCAATGACCCCTTCTAGCCTCCACAGGCACTGCATGACACAGATGAACATATGTACATAAACACAAAACATGAGAAAGGAAGAAAATTTGACACGTGTGTGGAGATAGACACAAGTGTCAGGTGGTCAGCTCAGGTTCCTCAAAAGTACCTGCAGCATTTCCTACGTCAGACTTCAGCTCTGGATTCAACCATCAAGGAGCGGTCAGTCATTTCTATAGGAAAACAATCTTCGTTGTCATTTTATTTTATTCAATTTTTATTTTATATGTATGCACGAACATGCCTTTACCCACAAAGCCAAAAGAGAGCATCGATTCCCCTGGAACTGGAGCTACAAGAGGTTGTTAGCCACCAGTGAGGGCTGGAAAGCAAACTACTGCTCTATAACAGCCAGAGCAACAGGCGCAGGTCACCAGGGTACGCACATTCTACACATTCTATAAGCAACACTGCAACTACACAAAGCTGAGCTGAAGGAAGTCTGCACTCCACCCCTGCTCTGGTGCGTGATTTCCGAAGGACAAGGATAAGGATAATGAGCCACGTGCCTCCCCAAGGCTGAGAGAGGGTTGAAAAACAGACCATTCAAGTTCTTCTGGGCCCCTGAAAGGACAGAAAGGAACCCCCACTTCCCTTTATATCTACCTTTAGCTTTCTGAAGGCTGGGCTCATAAAACAAAGTACTGGCAGGGGCTTCACAAGAGTAGCCTCTCAATAGGCCCGTGCAGAAGGGAAGGACTCATCCCCTACCGCTGAGCTTTTGGGAGGAGGGAGCCACTATCTTCAGCTGTGCACCCACTGGTGCCTGCGCCAGGCTCCAGTAGATCTGCAATCCCATAGCCATGCAGATGGCTCTGGCAGAACCCAGGGGAAGCTAATGAAACTAAATGATGTGAATGTGGAAGAAGATTTGTACGGGGGGGGGGGGGGGGGGGGGGGGGTGGATATAAGACAGTAATCAGAGTACGTTACAGTCCTGTATTAAACTGTCAAAAAACAATTTAAGTTATTTATTTTTCTTTTGGTCTTTTTGAGACAGGGTCTCCTTGTAGTCCCAGCTGGCCAGGAACTCATTATGTACACCAGGCTGGCCTTGAACTCACAGAGATCCACCTGCTTCTGCCTCCCAAGGGCTGGGATTAAAGGCGTGCACCACCACACCCAGCTCAACTTAATTATTTTTAAAATAAGTTTGGTTCACTGCATGGAACTCAGAGACAATGGGCCAGGTTGGGTGGGGAGCAATAGCTGTGGTAACACAGTCAAGTCAACAAATGGACTGGAAAACACACAAGATGACTCTCCGGGAACTGAGAGCCCCTCTCTGTCCTCCGGGGATATGCTCTCTGACATGCATGTTCTTTCTGGTACTTAAGCAGGCTTCGTTGTGTATTTAGCAACCTCGGGGTCAAAGATAAGCCAAGCCCAGCAAGGCTACACACACACACACACACACACACACACACACACACACACACACACACTTACTTTGGGAAATGTGTGAGGATAAGTGTGCGTTTCTCGGAGGGCAATGTGTCCTTTTCCTGTCTGGCTTGTTCAAGGAGCTGTCGTCTCATGATGGTAAAGACCGAGCGGAGCAACGTTCTCCCAAACACCTTGGTGGTTTCGTAGCGAGGCAGGCTGTCACAGAACTGTGGGACATTGCAGTAACACAGCCATCTGCAACAAGAGGAGACAGTGTATCAGGCCTTGGTCATCCAAAGAACTCAATCACAACGACTCTGCATACAAGGAAGCTCAGCCACAGAAACTGGTCTGTGGGGACAGGAACCAGGTGGCGAGGCGGGATGAGAGCCACTCCCCCTCGCCCACCTCTTGCAGCCACTGGTGGGTATCATCCTATTCTGCCACCATGCAGGAAGTCCTGGGATACAATCCTGCTTTGCCCTTGACTATCTATGTGGAATTACACTATTCAGCACCCACCTTCTTGCCTATGAAATAGGGACAATATCCACAACTACTCCATTGGATTCTCCATAGAATGATATATCAAGTAAGGTGCATAGTGTAGTTTAAGTTCACGGCACATAAATGAAAATACAGACATGGAGTGACGCCTCACACCTATAATCCCAGGACTTTGGAGACTGAAGCGAAGGATTCTTTCCTTTCTTTCTCCCGTGGGCCCTTTATTGGGGGGGGGGGGCAAAATGCCCAGAGCATCCTGTGTCAGTCTCCTGCATGCTGGGGTTAGAGGCATGTACCGCCCTGCCCAGCCCAATTTACTGTTTTTAACGTAGGTACTAAGAAGTATAAAATCACACATGTGGGTTGACATCTGTATCTACAGAGTGGTGCTGACCTGAGGGTCTAAAGAGCATTTCCAGGCACCTGATATTTCTAGAAGCCACAGAGATGACAAGTCATAAATATTATCACAAAAACCATAAAGTCTTATCAAGAGTATAAGACAGGCCTTCCCCTCCTTCCCAGGAAAGGCAGGACAACACAGATTACTACTATCTAGTAAAACATTTCAAATACTAAAGTCACATTCATTTCCTCTGAGAGGCATTTCATAGAGCTCAGTTCAAGCTTTCTGATTTCACCTTTGTTTCTAAACTAATCTTATCTCGTGATCAGTGCACAACAAAGAAACATCAGCATGATGTGCAGAGGGCGACCCTGTGTTAACTGACATGATCCTCAGACGTAGAAAGAAAGAAGGAGCTGGATTTGGGGCACACCATTCTTCCAAAGACTTGACCACAGGGAAGACTTTACATATGTCACAGGTGTCAGGTCTCCCTAACATAAGTGAGATGAACTGCCTCACTGTGCCTCCTCAGAAGCAGGTGCCACTAGCTAGGCAGACGCCTCAGATTCTTCTCACAACATTGGGAAAATGTTCATCTTTCACTGAAATGTGTGCAGAGGGCTGGAGAGATGGCTCTGAAGTTAAAAGCCCTGGCTGCTCTTCCAAAGGACCCACATTCAGATCCCAGCACCCACATGGCGCTCACAACTGTCTGCAACTCCAGTTCCAGGGGAATCCTATGGCCTCTCTGGCCTACACACACATGATGCACATAAGCTCACACACATAAAAATATAAAATAAATGAATAAAACTGTCAGGTGTGGTGGCTCACACCTTTATTTCCAACACTCAGGAGGTAGAGACAGGCCATCTCTGTGCGTTCAAGGCCAGCCTGGTCTACATAGTGAGTTCCAGGACATCTGGAGCACAGAGAAACCCTATCTCAAAAAAAGACCAAAAAGGGGCTGGAGAGTGGCTCAGAGGTTAAGAATGCCGACTATTCTTCTGACCTCCAAGGCATTGCATGACATGGATGCACCAACCTACTTGCAGACAGTACATTAAAAACTAATAAAAAAAATGTTTAAGACCAAAAAATAAAAATAAATATTTAGAAATGTGAACAGAATTGTAAACTTTGGCAGAAGACCATACTGCTGCTCTACTAAATATACAGTGTGGAGAATTAGCACCCCTAATTTACCAGAACTAAAAGTTAGATGGTACAAAGTATCCCAAGTGAAAAATCAGAAATGCCTCAAAATCTTAAAATTTGGGGCTGGGCATGGTGGTACACCCCTTTAATCCTACCACTTATGAGGCAGATGCAGGTGGATCTCTGTGAGATGGAGGTCCATTTCTCGAATTTCAGGCCAGCTGGGGCTACAGAGATCCTGTCTCAAAAAACTCTTTATAAAATTTTCAAATATTGGGGTTAGAGACGTTCAAACAACAAAGTCTGTATAAATATTCTCCAATCTCTAAATCCCTAGAATCTGAACTACTAGCCTGGAGCATGCTGTTTAAGGGGACAAACCTGTCCTGGAGACGACACCAGGGACTCGATCTCCTGTCTCCTAGGTTACTGCGCTTCTGGGCTTCTTCATAAAGACTGTTCTAGATTCCTACATCTATGTAGGGAGGAATGGAGACAGGCTCTATGTCTCAAAAAATGGCTACAGAAAGCCCCCAGTAAAGACCCAATGTCTAGCTTGCTCCACACCCTGGAACCTTGAGTTTTGTTACTTCACACAGTCAACACATAACACTGACACATGGTGAGACCTTGTCTTTAAAAAGAAAAAATGAGGGGCTGGAGAGATGGCTCAGCGGTTGGGAGCACTGACTGCTCTTGCAGAGGACCCAGGTTCGATTCCCAGCACCCACATGGTGGCTAAGAAACGTCTTTAACTCCAGTTCCAGCGGAATCTTCTGACCTCCAAGGCATTGCACGACACGGGTGCACTGACCTACATGCAGACAGTACACTCATACACATAAAAAAAAAAAAAAAATGATCAAGCTATATCTATAATGAAAATAAACAAACAAATAAATAAATAAATAATAAAAAGAAAAAATGAAATCCTGATGTGGTGGTTCATGCCTTGATTCCCAGCACTGCGAGGCAGAAGCTATGTAGACCAGGCTGGCCTCGAACTCAGAGATCCACCTGCCTCTGCCTCCCCAATGCTGGGATTAAAGGCATGCACCACCACACCCAGCTGTACTTTTTATTTTATTTAATGAGATTTTTTTACATTTGGGGTGTGTGTGTGTGTGTACACATACATGTGAGTGTATCTCAGAGGATAAAAGGCTGAAGTTAAGAGATGGTCGTGAGTTGCCCAATGTGGGTGCTGGGAACCAAATTCAGGTCCTCTAGAAAAGTAGTATGTAGTCTTAACCTGAGGCCGTCTCTCCAGCACCTTTTTTATTTTATATTGTATAAAACGTCACAGGTTAGCTCTGTAATGAAGAATCCTATTTCTCCTCATTTCCACACTAACCGTGCATTCCATAGAATAGCATGTCTTTGTTTTAACTGCTAACAGTGCTGTAAGTGAACCCACACAAGGTCCCGGCATGCTTCAGAACACCAGGCACTGAGGTCCTGGGCTTCGGCACACTGAGCACCGAATTTCTGTGGTTCTCCCACACATTGAGTGCTGAGGTCTTGGGGTTTTCCCACAGGGTGGAGTTCTCCCCCACACCAGATAAAGGCTTCCATGCTTACAGCCTCAAACAACCTCCATCCTGGGAGTGAGCAGGGTGGATGAGAAACCCAGCTGAAGTGGGGTGTGGCGTTTCGGTTCCCCGTGCATTCATGGAATCGAGTTTCATTCTGAACACAACTGGCTCCCCAGTTTCCTCCGCTTCTTCTCTGCTGCCCTGTCTTCAACAAAGGTGCAAAGAAGGAAAGAGCCAGGTGGGAACAGACCGCCTTCACTTCCACCTGCTTAGGAACAGAGGCCCTTGTTTCCATCTGTCTGGGGACAGCCCCACTTTGGAGCCTCTTGGCAGGTTTCTCTTCACCAGGGTCAGCTCCATCTTGAGCTGTTGGCCCAGGGTGCTGGGCACAGAAAGGACCTCTGTCTTCTAACACCTGCTCTTGCAGTCTTGAGAGTCATACTCAAACACAGTCTCATTCAACTGTCTTTTTTTTTTTTAATGTGTATGAGTGTACTGTCTGCATGTAGGTTGGTGTACCCATGTCGGGCAATGCTGCAGAGGTCAGAAGAGGGTGTGGGATTGCCCTAGAACTGGAGTCAGATGGTTCTCAGATGCAATGTGGGTGCTGGGAATCAAACCCAGGTCCTCTGCAAGAGCGTCAGTGCTCTTAACCACTGAGCCATCTCTCCAGCCCCTCAACTGTCTTATTTATTCTTGTTTATTACCCAGCTTCACAGCCCCATACTGAAAAACTGAGATTTACACACCTCTGTGTGTGGGATGAAAACAAAATTCAAAATCTTCCTAGCACCTGTTTTGTGCCAGACACCAGTGTAAAACAGAACTCAGCTCAGAGGAAGAAACGGAGAGAGGGTCAGGGAGGTGAAGATACTGGCCTGCCGCCAGGTGTGGCACACGTGCTTAATCCCAGCACTGCAGGAGAGAGAAGCAAGTAGAGCTCTGTGAGTTCAAGGTGAGCCTGGTCTACATAGTGAGTTCCAGGACAGCTGGAGCTACAGGGAGACCCTGTCTCCAAAAAAAAAAAAAAAAAAAAAAAAAAAAAAAAAAAAAAAATCCTGGTTTGCAGCTCACAGAAGCAGGGAAGGAAGAACCTGAAACAAGTGAAAACCCAATTTCTGTTTTTGCTATTTCTTTTATGCTTTTTTTTTTTTTTTTTTAGTATTTTTGAGACAGGGTCTTCCTTTTAGTACCAGCTGTCCTGGAGCTCGCTCTGTAGACCAGGCTGGCCTTGAACCCACAGAGATCCGCCTACCTCTGCCTCCCGAGTGCTGGGATTAAAGGCATGCACCACCACACCCAGCATTTTTTTGCTATTTCTTAAGTTCTATTAATGTTAAGTTCTATTATTACTGTTAAGTTCTATTAATGTTAAGTCCTATTAAGTTCTATTATTAGTGTTAAGTTCTATTGATGATAAGTGCTATTGATGTTAAGTTTTAGTAGTGTTAAGTTCTATTATGGTTAGGTTCTATTAATGTTAAGTTCTATTAATGTTAGGTTCTATTATTGTCAGGTTCTATTAATGTTAGGTTCTATTACTATTAGGTTCTATTAATGTTAAGTTCTATTAATGTTAGGTTCTATTATTGTTAGGTTCTACTAATGTTAGGTTCTATTTTTTTTTTAATTTTTTTTTTAATTTTGTTTATTTCTGTATGTGTATGAATGTACTGTCTGCATGCAAGTCTGTGCACCCGTGTCGTGCAATGCCGCGGAGGTCAGAAGAGGGCGTCGGACTCCCCTGGAACTGGAGTTCTCCTGGAATTGGAGTTTCAGACGGTTCTCGGCCGCCATGTGGGTGCTGGTGATCGAACCCGGGTCCTCTGCAAGAGCGGTCGGCGCTCTTAACCGCTAGGCCATCTCTCCAGCCCATTAGGTTCTATTAATGTTAGGTTCTATTGATGTTATGTTCCATCAGTGCCATCAGTGTGATCCCTTTCTTGATAATTCCCAAATACTGGCCCATGTTTTTATTCCATTTTCTAAAATCCAGTGATGCTTCCCTCGCCTCTTTGACAGTTATTTTAATTTTATTTGAATTTTTTGTCCCCTTCTTCTTGATGAAATAATTTCTGTGTTAAGAGCTGCAGAGAAAAGCCAGTCATGGTAGTACGCACTGGCAGTAACAGAAGGATCATGAGTTCAAGACTGAGCTACACAGTGATTTTGAGGCAGCCTGAGCTACATATACTTTGTCTCAAAACAAACAACTGTTTGGATAATTTGGGCCATTGTTACTTAAATGAAAATAAATGGATGTCTTTATTTTTTTTTTTTGGTGAAGGGTCCAATTATTTGTTTTATGATTCATGCCTCCATATGCTGTTTGCTATGTTAAACTGGATTTTTACTCCTGTGCTTTTATTATAGGCAGGCGGATCTCTGTGTGTTCAAGGCCAGCTTGGTCTACAGAGTGAGTTCCAGAACAGCCAGAGCTACAGGGAAACCCTGTATTAAAAAAGACCAAAAAAAAAAAGAAAAGAAAAGAAAAGACAAGCCATATATGTATTTTAAACTTGGTAATAGCCACGCTGAAGAAATAAAAAGAAACTGATAAAATTAACTTTACTGTATCTCATTTATTTGAATATATCCAAAACACTATCAGGGCCGATGAGGTTGCCCGGAAAGCAAAGGCATTTGCTGCCAAGCCTGGTGACCTGAGTCTGATCCCTGGGACCCACATGCATCAAAGAGAGAACCAACTCCTGTAAGTTTTCCTCTGACCTCCACATAAGCACTGTGCACACACATCCACCCCTCCAACACACAAAAGATAAATAAAATACCATCACTTCTGCAGGCACTCAAATCAGTATTTTAAAGAAAAACAACATTGAGACTGGATAGCTAGGAAGGATTAACTTAAGGCAGACCACTTGCATAGTGTTTTCGAGGCACTGGATTCAACACCCAGCACCACAAAAAAGATAATGACCTTCTTTAAATTTTTGGCAACATCTTCAACCTCCATCCAAACTAGGTACCATTCAAGCACTCTACAGCTCCATGTAAGGGGCACCCATTGTATGGGGTATCATAGGTCTAGGTCTAACTGATTTAGATCCCTCCTTCACCCTCTGCAACACAGTGGATGTTAATGGAAAAGTAGGGTCTTGGGTGGTGAAGATGGTTCAGTGGGAAAAGGAGCTTGAAGCTAAGCCTGATGACAAGAGTTCGAGTCCTGGGACTTTAAGTTGTCCTTGATCTCGTGCTATGCAGCCTTCTGTCTGCCCACCTCTGTGTGTGTGTGTGTGTGTGTGTGTGTGTGTGTGTGAGAGAGAGAGAGAGAGAGAGAGAGAGAGAGAGAGAGAGAGAGAGAGAGAAGGAGCTTGCAAGTTAAATTACTTGGGCATGTTGAGTTCATAGGGTCACCATAGTAGCCAGGCAATCTTCTCCTGCGGAGGCAAATAGTAATTTCAGGTCTACAACATGCCCTTCAGAGCCAAGGAGCAGCACCTGGAATGTGCATACCTCGTGTAGTTCTCTTTGTATCCAGAGACATCATCATTAGGAGAGCGCAGTCTCCGCTGTGAGGGAGCCTCCAGGTGCCAGTAATTGATGCGGTTCAGAAACATCTTGGCCAGCTCGACCGTTGTCTGCCTCTCTTTTGATGGGAGGTGACTAAATTTGTACTGTACAAAGTTATTCACACCCTGAAAAGAAGAAAAGGAGGTAAGGCAATGTACAGATGCAGCTCTACAACAGCACTAACTCTGAGCCCCTGCATAGCCACCTCCCTTGGTGGTTTTTAGCAAAAGAACAGACACTTATCAATTTACAAAAATGTCTTCCCTGTCCATCAAAGGAAAGTGGTGGAATCTCACCTTGGGTGGCAATAGATGGAAAGGGGCAAGAGAGAAAAGCTGGGCAGTGCTTTCACACCTGCTTCACAATCCTGGACCAACAGAGGGAAAGAGAAGGGAGGGGAGGGGAGGGGAGGGAAGACATGGGAGGGAAGACATGGGAGGGAAGAGAGGGAGAGAGGGGGGAGAGAGGGGGAGAGAGGGGAAG
>VZQC01013351.1:1781887-1836475 GCA_009823505.1 Rhizomys pruinosus | reverse complement strand
AGAGTGGACTGTTTTACCTCTCATCCACCTGTGCCCCTTTTCTAAGCCTAGGGAACAATCTGCGGAAGAGGGGGCGTGGTAGAATGTAAGGGCTGCGATTGGGGTGAATGGTGAAACTACAGCAATGTAGTCTGGACACTCATTTGATCAACTTGATTGAACAAACAACCCATCACCCCCCACTGGATGGTGGGGCTGTGGGGGTTTGGGCACAACAGCCTGCAGATTGGTTTTGCATGAAGGATGCTTGTACTCATGGATTATCACTTATAGCTAAAAAAATGAAGAAAAACTGAGAGAAAGATGCAAGACAATTATGGCAGAATGCATGATCTGGGATGGGGGGGTGGGGGGGGGAGGGAAAGGGAAATGTGCCTGAACTGAATTGGAAAATAATGTATGAATTGCACAAAGCATCAATAAAAATAAATTAATTAATTAATTAAATAAAAATAAATAAATAAAATAAACAAACAAAAATCTGCTGGGTATGTTGGCCCATGCCTTTAATCCCACCACTCAGGAGGCAGAAGCAATCAGATCTCTATGAGTTCAAGGCCAGCCTGGTCAACATATCGAGTTCCGGGGTCAGCTGGGACTATAGAGAGACCCTGTTTCAAAAGATAAAAATAAATGAAAAGTAAATAAATCGGGGGCTAGAGAGATGGTTAAGAGTTTAAGAGCACTGATTATCTTGCAGAGGACCTGGATTCAACTCCCAGCACCCATCTGGTGGCTAAATGAATGTCATAACTTCAGTTCCAGGAGAGCCAACACCTTCTTTTGACCTCCATGGGCACTGCACAATGCAGGTGCATCTAACTACATGCCCTCATACACATAAAATAAAAATCATAAATAAAATATTTTAAATAAATAAACAAAATTTAATGAGCAGAGGCCTGAGCTATAGCTCTGAGCACAGCATTTGTCTGACATGTACAAGGCCCTGGGTTCAATCTCTAGCTGCATAAAAATTAAACTTAAAAACTAAAAATAAGTCAAGCACAGTGGCTCCTATTAAAACAAGAAAGCTTTTATGCACCAGGGATGTAGCAGAGTGGCAAAACAGTTGCCTACTATATACCTTGGGTTAGACCCCAGCACCACAGAGAAAAAGAAAGGGAAGGAAAGAGGATGGGATGGGGGGGTCTAGTTTCACAAAGATCTATTTAAGCAGCCAGGCATGGTGGCCTGTGTTTATAACCCCAGCCCTGGGGTGATTGAGGCAGAAAGACTGAGAGTTCAAAGTCAGCCTGGGAAACACTCAGAGACTCTATTTCAAAATAAATCTAAGAAAAGAAAATCTAAAAACAAAAAAGAAGAGAAAAAAAGAAAACAAAATGAAATGAAAAGAAAAGAAAAGAGAAAAGAAAAGAAAAGAAAAGAAAAGAAAAGAAAAGAAAAGAAAAGAAAAGAAAAGAAAAGAAAAGAAAAGAAAAGAAAAGAAAAGAAAAGAAAAGAAGGACGTTCCTGGCTCTGTCTTTTGCTTCATTTGATTCCCTCACATCATTACAAGGACCATCTGCCGTGCCCTGGGCAGTAGGTTTCTGGTTTTAATTGTCTTTCTGTCACCTCCTCTAGGAATCTGGTTTTGACAGCCCGCAGTTTGCTGTCCCTTCTCCACACCTGTGAGCAGATACAGATGTGAGAAGGGAGGGCTCCAGTGTGGCCCCCTCCAGGGCGTGACAGCATAATCAGCAACCAGTGGCAGGGAGATACAGGAGACCTCAGGGAGGCCTACAAGCCCTCCCCATTTCCTGTGCCCTCCTGTCACCTTCAGTGGCCTCCCTGCAGAGTCTACGCAGTCAGCCTCTCAGTGCATAGCCCTGGACACATGTGCGTCTTGGCTTGCATGCTCGATCACGCACGTGCACACAGACAGAAACACACACACACACACACGCACGCACGCACACACACACACACACACACACACACGAATGTAATAAAATCAAATTATAAAATCCGACCTTGAACAGATAGAAATAGACTTGCTTGGTGTCTGCATCTTCTTCCTTGTGGACGCAGGTAAAGAGATATTCCACGTCCAACACAATGCCCAGCAGTCTGTTCATCTCATCTTCCGATACATTCTCCAAGTGGGAAACGTGAGCAGCTTAAAGAGAGATCGAAGGAACTTGTGAACGAAGTCAGAAGGACACCACAGGCACTCCCCACTGTAAAACAGCAGCTGTTCCCCAAGCGTGGTAGCACGTGCCTGTAATCCCAACACGTGGCGGCTGACATAGGCAAATCACAAATTCCAGGCCAGCACGTGCCACTAGAAAGAACACAATCCTGAAAGCTGTCCTTTGACCTCCTCATATGCACTATGGCACATATGCACCGGGAGTAACACCTACATCATAGAAACAAATACACATATTTGTGGCGGCACATGAGACTGAGGCCAGCCTGGTCTACACACTGAGCTCCAGGCCCCAGCCGGGGCTACATAGTGAGACCCTACCTCAAGATGAAGAGCTGCAGGCAATCAATGGATACTAAGCGGGGAGGGTCAGTTTTCTCCAGGGGCAGCTCCCTGAGAGGTTGTCTAATCCCAAATGGTCAGCCCTAAACACAGGTACATACGAACACCAATAAATGGATTCATGGATTCAGTGCATTACATATATAAATCATGTGTGTATATATGTGTACACAACAGTAAAAGAACAAGAAATTGAGAGGGAGGGGGGGTGCGGAGGAATTGGGGGGGGCTGGGAGGGATGGAAATAATACAGACACTATTCACATACAAAATTCTCAAAAAAAAATAAAAATTTAAAAAGTAATGATTTAACAATAATACAGCTAAATAGAAATTTCTCTCAAGAGGGGACTTTCCCTTCAACTGATTAGGGAACAGACTGAATCAACAGAATAAATTTCTGAATCCCTGGCAAGAGATGTCTTCTCACAGAATCTACTTAAACTTAGGAGATAGTGGGGGCTGGAGAGATGGCTCAGCAGTTAAGAGTGTCGACTGCTCTTGCAGAGTACCTGGGTTCAATTCCCAGCACCGACATGACGGTTAAGAACCACCTTTAATCCGGGCATGGTGTCACACACCTTTAATCCTAGCACTCGGGAAGCAGAGGCAGGCGGATCTCTGTGAGTTCGAGGCCAGCCTGGTCTACAGAATGAGTTCCAGGCCAACTGGGGCTATAGGGAGACCGTCTGGAAAAGACCAAAAAAAAAAACAAAAAAAAACTTAGGAGATAGCTACAGTATTGACCCCACCCTACCCTCGAAACATGCGGAAGGGGTGAGGAGATAATGTGTACAAATAATAAAGAACTGGGGGCTGGTGTGATGGTTCACAGGGTAAAGGGGCTTGCCACCAACCTGGTGACCGGAACAGAGAACTGACTCCGGAAAGTTGCCCTCTGACCTCCGCACCACATATCGGGAGGGAGGGAGGGAGGGAGGGAGGGAGGGAGGGNTTTTTTGAGACAGGGTCTCCCTTAGCCCCAGCTGTCCTGGAACTCACTCTGTACACCAGGCTGACCTTGAACTCACAGATCTGC
Source organism: Rhizomys pruinosus (assembly GCA_009823505.1). Classification (NCBI taxonomy): domain Eukaryota; kingdom Metazoa; phylum Chordata; class Mammalia; order Rodentia; family Spalacidae; genus Rhizomys; species Rhizomys pruinosus. Next base: position 1,832,942 of record VZQC01013351.1, on the reverse strand, counting down.
CTGCCTCTGCCTCCCTAGTGCTGGGATTAAAGGCATGAGGTACCACGCCCAAGTTAAAGATTGTTCTTAGCCGCCATGTGGGTGCTGGGAATCGAACATGGATCCTCTGCAAGAGCAGTAGGCACTCTTAACCACTGAGCCATCTCTCCAGCCCTGCAACAGTCTTAAGAAAGAGTGAGCTGGTAAACACTGGGCATGTTTTAAAAAGAGGCACAGGGGCTGGAAAGATGGCTCGCAGACCAGACAGACTGACCAGCCTGACTTGTGACAATGCTCCTGCCTCCTACATACAGGGATTGCAAGCATTTGCCCCCATGCATAACTCTTTTTTTTTTTTTTTAAGACTCTGAGTGTGTACTGTGCTGCCATGGCTGACCTCAAATTTATGATCCTACCAAACTTCAGCTCCTGCCAAGCCTAGCTGGGGTGCTATTTTAAGCTGTGATGGGTGCTTCCTAAACCCTCTTAACGTTTTTGTCAATACAATGCAGCAGTACTATGGGAGAATTCCTTGTCTCCCCACCTCTGCCCTCATGCGGGCTAGTTCTGGGTAACAGAATTAAGCTGTGGACTGTTGATGCTCCCCCTGCCTCAGTCCCATTTCCTGTCGCTCCCCACCAGAAACCCTCCAGCGCTGCCAGTTCTTTGCTTGCTTTTGTAGGACATTGGTCCTTTCTTACTGCCTTAAAAGAACTTAGTTATTACTGTTCTGTGTGTCAGATTTTTTTTTTTTTTTTGCAAATGCTTACAAAGTGTGCAAAGACCCTTGTTTGCTTGATTGGCTTTGATGGCATAGAAATTTTTAATTTTTTAGAATATCAACTCTGTGCTTGGCGTTTCTGTGGCTCCCCAAGGGTCTTTCCTATAGAACCAAGAAATAATAAAAAGTTTTCTAGCACATTGATGATTCTGTTCTCAGGTTTTAAAACATGCCTCTGAGACAATGTCAGTATGGCCGGGTGTCAGGCGTGATGGCATTTAATCCCAGCACTCGGGAGGCAGAGGCAGGCAGATCTCTATGAGATCAAGGCCAGCCTGGTCTACAGAGCAAGTTCCAGGACAGCTGGGGCTACAGGACCCTGTCTCAAAAAGGCCAAAAAAAAAAAAAAAAAAAAAAAATAGGAAAAAGAAACTGCTCCAAATTAAAGAGGCCTGACAAGTACCAGTCTGTACAATCCTAGACTGGATACTTAATGGAGAGGATAGGATGCTATGATGCACATTTGGGGGTCAACTGATAAAATTAGACACAAGTATCACATGTGTTAAATTTACTGTAATTGTGAACTGAAGTTACACTAAAAAGCATTATTTTTACATATATATATATATATATACTCAAAGAATAGTGGTGTACAACTTTAATCCCAGCACTTGGGAGATAAAGCAGGAGGACATCTGTGAGTTTCAGGCCAGTCTGGTCTACACAACAAGTTACAGCCCAGCCAGTGCTACAGATTTAGACCCTGTCTCAAAAAGCAATATATTTGTGTGTATATAAAGCATATATTATGTACATACAAACATACATAAATATGTGAGTGTGTGTGTGTGTCTGTCTGTCTGTCTGTCTGTATCTAAATGAAAGCAAACACCAAAAGAAAGAAGATCCAATGTTATCAATAGGTAAGGCCTTGGGAAAAGATATATAGTCTGATGACTATTATTCTAATACCTTTAAACACTTTTTTAAATGTTATTTTGTATTTTTATTTTTTTTGTGAAAAATAATACATGAAGTGTAATGCCTGCATGTAAGTGTACCTACATTGTGCAATACCCACAGAGGCCAGAAGAAGGCGTCAGATCCCCGGGAACTGGAGTTATAGACTGTTATCAGCCACGATGTGAGTGCTGGGATCTGAAACTGGGTTCTCTGCAAAAGCAGCCAGTGCTCTTAACTCCTGAGCCATCTCAACAACCCAATCCCTTTGAATATTTTATTTATTGCCTGGCGTTGTAGTGAACACCTTTAATGCCAGCACTCAGGAGGCAGAGTTCAAGGCCAGCCTGGTCTACATGGTCAGCTCTAGGCTAGCTGAGGCTACAGGGAGATCCTGTCTCAAAAAGACAAAAAAAAATTTTTTTTCATGTATATGCCTGCATGTATGTAAGTGCACCTGTGTCATGCAATGCCCACATAGGTCAGAACACAGTATCCAATTCCCCTGGAACTGGAGTTACAGTTAGTTGTTAGCAGCCATGTGGGTGCTGGGAATCAAACCCAGTTCCTCAGCAAGAGCAGCTGGTGCTCTTAACCACTGAGCCATCTCTCCAGCCCCCCTTTAAACTTTTTTTTTGTCTCCCTGTGGTCTCAGGTGTCCTGGAACTCACTCTGTAAACCAGGCTGGGCTTGAACTCAGAGATCTGCCTGCCTCTGCCTCCCAAGTGTTAGGATTAAAGGTGTGCACCACCATGCCTGGCCCCTTTATAAACATTTTTAAAGTTGTTTCCAAATACATTTAATTTTTGTTTGATGGCTTTCATTTTGTTTTTGTTTTTGAGAAAGTCTTCCTGCATAGCCCAGGCTGTCCTCGAGATCACAGTTCTCTTGCTTCGGCTTCCCAGGAACTGGAAAAGCACTGCACCACCTGAAATAATGGTCCAATTAACTGCTTTTATTTCAAATAGTCTTCCAAGAGCCTGGATATAATTACCCAAAACCAGCAAGGCAAGATGATACACTGGAGGTTGAGACAGGAGGACTGTGACTTCAAGGCCAACATGTGCTACGTAGTGAGACATAGTAATGACAGTAGTAATTAGCCGAGGCTGGCCACACCCCAGCTCCAGGCAGCCACACCCCCAGCATCAGCATGCTGTCCATGGAAGGCAGCAGAGGCCAGGGAAGCTGGGCACCTTGTGACATCTCTCCAGGAGGGTGTTCCTTGTCACCTGTCAGTGCTACGTCACATTACAACCACACAGGGTGTCACAGGGTGGCCCCAATGCATGCCTGCTGCTGAGCATCACCACAGTGCAGCCAATACCTTGCCGAGGATCAGCAGCTCACAGACATCATGTGCTAAAAGCCAGTTCAGGTCTATGATCCCTGGCCTGCACTTCTCACAAGGCCAGCCTGCCAGGCCTCTGGTGCCCTCAGCCCTTCATCATGTGGCACAGCTGGGCTGGAAGCAACCATATCCCTGTTGCTTTGGAACAGAAGAGCGCACGCGCACACACACACACACACACACACACACACACACACATACACACACACCTTCACATGATATGAATGCTACAAAAATCAGTTTTTGTCTGTGGGAATTGGTGGTCAAGGATAGAAGAGGTAAAATTAATCCCTGCAATGAAAACTGTCAAACAGAATAAGCAAAAGGCTTGTCATTTAAAAAAGTAGTTTCTCGCTAGGTGTGGTGGCTCACACCTTTAATCCCAGCACTCAGGAGGTAGAGGTAGGCAGATATCTGTGAGTTCAAGGCCAGCCTGGTCTGCAGAGTGAGCTCCAGGACAGCTGGTACTAAAAGGGAGAAGGACAGGACAGGACAGGACAGGACAGGACAGGACAGGACAGGACAGGACAGGACAGGACAGGACAGGACAGGACAGGAAGGAAGCTGGGGCTACAGGGAGACTCTGGCTCAAGTACCAAGTAGATGGTTCAATAGGTAAAAATACTAGTTATGTGCCTGACAACTGGAGTTCCATCCCTGCAGCCCAAGGTCCAGAAGCCCCTGGGCCAGCTATCCTAGAGTGCTCAGCACAGCAGCAGGAACAAGACGACCCCACCCCGCAAGCTAGAAGGAGAGGACCAACTTATCCACACTCCATGGCGCCCTGCATTCATTTGGGAGTATACATATAGACACAGGTGCACACACATGCATGCATGCACTTGGATGGACGGAAGGACGGATGGATGGATGCTATAAAACAACAAAAGAAGAGCTATACGGGTATGTCAACAGGTCATGTGTTGGTGTGCATAAGACCCTAGATCTGAAGCCACTCACCAAAAATATTTTTAATTAAAAGAAGTAAAAGTGGGCTGGAGATCCAGCTCAGCAGGTACGAGTACATACTACTTTTACAGAACACCCGACTTTGGTTCCCAGCTCCCACATCAGTTGGCTCACAACTGCCTATAACTGCACTGATACCTCTGGCTTACAGGGCACATGTACACACACACACACACACACACACACACACACAAATTAGAAATAATAAAGGTTGGGCTGGAGAGATGGCCTAGCAGTTAAGAGCACCAACTGCTCTTACAGAGGACCTGGGTTCGATCCCCAGCACCCACATGGCGGCTGAGAACCATCTTTANAAAAAAAAAAAAGTGGTGGTACATGCCTTTAATCTCAGCACTCAAGAGGCAGAAGCAGGTGGATCTCTGTGCGATCCAGACCAGCCTGGTCTACGTAGTGAATTCCAGGCCTGCTGGGGCTGTGGGGAAACCCTGTCTCAACAAACGGCAACAACAAAAAATAGCAGTATAAGCAGTTGTGGTGGCATACTTGTGTGATCCCAAACTTAAGGAGGCTGAGGCAGGAGGACTGCCAGGAGTTTGAGGCTAGACCATACTACATACCAAGACCCTGTCAATAAATGAATAACCTATTGGCTTTATAATATCAATTTTCATAATGCAACCAGCTCTCTCCGATACTAGGGTATTTCAGTTGTTTCTAGGGATATTTTTTTGTAATTTGTACTTAACATGTGTGTGCCATGACAGGGGCCATATGTGCAGGTCAGAGAACAACTTGTGAAACTCTCTTTCCAGCATGTGGGATCTGAAGGTTGAACTCAAGTCACCACTTAGTCAGAAGCACACTAACCACTGAGCCCCTGCCCGGCCTTTAAGTTTTTTAAATATAAATAAGGCTATACAAAAGTACTTTTTCATTTAACATTTATTCATTTTTAAATTTATATCTCTGTGTGTAAGACTGCCTGAGGTTATGTGTACCATGTGTCTACAGAAGACCCTGGAGGCCAGAGGGGCTTGAATCCCCTGGAACAAGAGCACAGGCATCGGGAGCCACTTCCTGTGGATGTTGGGAACCAAACCCCAGCCCCCTGCAAGAGCAGTAAGGACACTTCCAAGCCATCTCTCCAGCCCTCCCAAAATAGTACTTTTTCAATATTCCAGCAGACAGCAATAAGTGGACTCCTAAGGTTTATTTTTAAAAGGGGGCGGAGCATGAAAGTAGCAGGGGGGGCCTGCTGAGATAGGTGAGGAAGGTGGGAAGTTGGGGGAGGAAAAGATCAAGAGATATATCGTATATATACTGAATAAATACAAGATATATCATAGATGTACTGAATAAGTACAAGATATATCGTACATATACTGAATAAATGTAAGATATTCTGTGTTTTTTTGTTTTGTTTTTGTCTGTTTGAGACAGGGTCTTCCTGTAGCCCCAGATGTCCTGGAAACTCACTATGTAGACCAGGCTGCTCTTGAACTCACAGAGATCCACCCACCTCTACCTCCCAAGTGCTAGGATTATAGGCGTGGGCCACCATGCCTGACCTAAATACAAGATATTCGAATAAACCAATAAATTTTTTTGCTTTAGTGGGGTGGTTTTCAGTTTGTTTGGTTTTCTCTTTTTTTGAGAGAGTCTTCTCACAATGTAGCCCTGGCTAGCCTGAAACTCACTATATAAACCAGGTGACCTCAAACTTAAAGAGATCCACCTGCCTCTGCCTCCAAATGCTAGGCTTGAAGGTGTGCGCCAGTACACCTGACATAAATCGATACATTTTTAAAATCCAATTTTACCAGGGCTGGAGAGATGGCCTAGTGGTTAAGAGCGCCGACTGCTCTTGCAGAGGACCCAGGTTCGATTCCCAGCACCCATGTGGGTGTGGGTATGGTGGCGCACACCTTTAATCCTAGCACTCGGGAGACAGACATATCTCTGTGAGTTCAAGGCCAGCCTGGTCTACAGAGTGAGCTCCAGGCTAGCTGGGACTAAAGGGAGACCCGGTCTCAAAAAGACCAAAAAAATTATTAAAATAAAGCAAAATAAAATAATTCTGAACTTGAGGAAAAGGTCAGTCCTTAATCACAGTCCAGAAAAATAACAGGTATATGACTATAATTATCCATGGTGAAACAATGTGAGGGCCTTGAAGAACAGCTCTCTTTTCTCTACCAAGACCTAGGGATCAGGATTCCTTGGCAGAATAGGAAGGAAAAGCACTTTAGGGGTGTGGGCCTCCAGATTGAAGCCAGGAGAAGCCTTCAGAGAACCTGAAGTGGCCTGCAGGCCAAAGGGCAATGCAGGTGAGCAGGCAGGCCAGTCAGGCAGAGATGCTTGACCAATAACTCCTGACACCTGCCCGAGGCTGTTTCCTCCCAAAACAGCACTCACAGGGCGTGGTAAACCCACAATTATAATTCCAGAATGTGGGAGGTAAAGGCAGGAGGCACAGAGGTTCAAGACCAGCCATCAGGTGAGTGCGATGGACCTGCTCCAAGACAACAGAACTGATTGTGTGTTCTGATGACATGGTTTGGTTCCTGCTTAAAAGCTAGTTAGGTGGGGGTGGGGGGGAAGGGAAAGGGAAATATGCCTGAACTGAATTGGAAAATGATGTATGAAATGCACAAAGCATCAATAAAAAAAATGTTTAAAAAAAAAAAAAAAAAAAGCTAGTTCAAGAGATGACTTGGCAGTTAAGAACATGGCTGCCCTTGCAGAGGACCAGGGCTTGGTTCCCAGCATCCACATGGTGGCTAACAACCATTGGTAACTCCACTTCCAGGGGATGTGACATCCTCTTCTGGCCTCCTCGGTCAGTGCATGCATGTGGTGCACATACATACATACATGAAACTCATACAAAACACTCATACACACAAAATAAAATATATGAATAAAATCTTTAAAAAGAAAAATCAGCTGGGCGTGGTGGCACACGCCTTTAATCCTAGCACTTGGGAGGCAGAGGCAGGCGGATCTTTGTGAGTTCAAGGCCAGCCTGGTCTACAGAGTGAATTCCAGGACAGCTGGGGCTACAGGGAGACCCTGTCTCGACCAAAAAAAATAAAAAAAATAATAAATACAATAAATAAATAAATAAATAAAATAAAATAAGAAAAAGAAAAAATCAAGATATTCTATAAATGCACAGCACTAAAATAAGGTTTTTCCCCGACCTCTGAGATAGTCTCATGTAACTGACTGGCCAGGATCTCACAGAGACCTCATCACACCCAGCCAGGAAATTTTGTTGATACTGAAATAAGGAGAAATGCAAGAGCTGACTGAAGTGTTACTGAAGTGTTACAGGCTACTGTAGTAGCCTGTCAGTATTTTCTGAAGCTGAATCTGACTCCACCAACCTGAACTATCGAATGATTTTTGAGATTACTGTAGTAATTTCTTTTTTTTTTTTTTTTTTGGTCTTTTCGAGACAGGGTCTCCCTGTAGCCCCAGCTGTCCTGGAACTCACTCTGTAGACCAGGCTAGCCTTGAACTCACAAAGATCCACCTGTCTCCGCCTCCCAAGTGCTAGGATTAAAGGCATGTGCCACCACGCCCGGCTTACCCTAGTAATTTCTAAGCCAAAAGGATCCAAAGAAATTACACTGGGAAACGTGTGCTTCTTAAACAAGTAAAACTGAGGCGGCTGAAATGGCTCAGTGGGTCAAGGCGCCTGCTGCCAAGCTGACAAACTGATTTCAGTTCGGCTCCCTCAGTCGTTTTTGATCTTCACAAACATGTCATGGCGTGTGTACACTCACACAGCAAATAAATTTAAAATCTGATCTATTTTTTCTTTTTGGTCTTTTTGAGACAGGGTCTCCCTATAGCCCCAGCTGTCCTGGAGCTCACTCTGTAGACCAGGCTGGCCTTGAACTCACAAAGATCCACCCGCCTCTGCCTCCCGAGTGCTAGGATTAAAGGCGTGAGCCACCACACCCGGCCCGATCAGCTTTTTACACTATTATCACTTCAACACTGCAATGATTAATCTTTTTCAATATTTACTTTTTATGTGTAATGATTAATCTTTTTCAATATTTACTTTTTATGTGTATAAGCGCATTGCCTCCATGTATGTAAGGGCACCTGTGTCATGCAATGCCCACAGAGGTCAGAAGAAGGTACTGGATACCCTGGAACTAGGGTTACAGATGTTTCTTAGGTGCCAAGTGCTGGGAATCAAACCCCTTTTTCTTTCTTTCTTTCTTTGAGACAAGGTCTCTCTATGTAGACCATGCTGGTCTTGAACTCAGAGACCCGTCTGCCTCTACTTCCCATGTGGTACCACCACACCTAAGATAAGTGACTAAGTGACTGTCACCTCAATGGGATTTAGATCACCACTGCAACAAGCTTCAGGGAACACCCACCGTGAATGTGGAGAGCACTACCCCTGTGGGCTAGAGTCTTACTGAATGAAAAGGAGAGAGCAGGCTGAGCACCAGCACTCATCTCTCTCTGCTTCCTGACTGAGGATCCCATGTGACCAGCCCCCTCAAACCCCTGCCACCAAGACTATCCCGCCATCATAGACCATACCCTCAAACCAGAAGCCAAAACCAATCTTTCTTTCCTTCAATTACTTTTATCAGACATTGGGTCACAGCAACAAGAAAACGTATAACCAATACAATTATGACGGAGATAACTGGTGTTCTGTGTTCTTCCCTCGGAGGCAGGCTTGTGAGCCCCAATAGATGGCAGCTGCTGTACTATACAACACATGCAAGTCTAGACCAATATTTCACCGCCTAGACGTGGGTGCTAAGCTGTAACACAGTTAAGTCACTCAGTAACTAACCCATGGGGCAACCCCCAGAATTCTTTCTTGTGTATTTGTGTATCTACATGTGTACCGTATGCAGTCATGTGACCATGTACCTACATCAGAGCCCAGAGGAGGGCGTCAGACATCTTCCTCTAATACCCTCCACCATTTTTTTTTTTTAAAGGACAAGGGTCTCAGGACACAGTCCTCAGGGCCCTGAACTACATACACCAGGCTGGTCTGGAACTCACAGATCTGCCAGCCTCTCTTCCAAAGGGCTGGGATTAAAGGCCCTCGGCATCAAGTAGCCCTTTTTTGAGATAAGGTCTCTCATGAAACCTATTTCAGCTAGGCTGGCTGGCTAGCTCCTGTGATCTGTGTATGTCCACCCCCAACTCATGGGTTACAGGCACCTGTAGCCATGTCCAAATTTTATGTGGGACCTGTGGATTTGAACTCAGGTCCCCCTGCTTTCACAGCAGACTCTCGTACTCACTGAGCCATTTCCTCAGCCCCCAGAACCCTTAATTCCCTATCTCCCAGTTGAATGTCCTTCCCAAAAGAACAGATCATCTCCCTCCTGTGTTCAAAGAAGCAGAAGAGTCTCCATTACGAGAGGCCATGAGTGCCCAGAATGTGACAAAGGCCTAGACCTCAGTGTCAGAAAAAAGCACCTAGGTGGAGGCAAAATTTACCCCAGCTACTCAGCAGAAGTGATAATTGGATGAGTCCAAGAACAGCACACGTTGACTCCTATGTTTGGGGCTCACTATTGCTCAGAATGGGAAAGTGGAATGGGTGCGTGGGTGCCTCAGTATTTAGGCTTGTGTGGTTCCTGACAGAATTCCCTGGTACATGACTTCATTACCAACAATTTAAAAAGTTATCTAGCATTTGCCTGTAATTCCTGGGAGTTAGAGGCTGTTGTGGGCAACTCAGTGAAATACAGTCTCAAAAATTAATAACAAATGAATAAATGAATGAATGAATAAATGAAAAGGCTGGGGATATGGCTTAGCAGTAGAGTGCTTGCCCCCAACACACACAGGTAATCCCTGTGACTAAGATCAGATACAAGGTCTAGAGCTTGCTTAAAATGCCAAGGAGGGAATAAAAGACAGGGGAGGGGTGACAGAATAAAACAAAATCCAAAAATGCTAATGATCACTGCCTTAAACTGGTCACCCACGGTTGGAATGTATGTTGGAAACTTTCTATGATTATGCTTTAGTTAAAAACCAGAGAGGGGGCTGGAGAGATGGCCTAGCGGTTAAGAGCACCGACTGCTCTTGCAGAGGACCCGGGTTCGATCCCCAGCACCCACATGGCGGCTGAGAACCGTCTTTGACTCCAGTTCCAGGGGAATCTGACACCCTCTTCTGAGCTCCAAGGCATTGCATGACACAGGTACACAAACCTACATGTAAACAGTACATTCATACACATAAAAATAACTAATTAAAAAAAAAAAAAACAGAGAGAAGCTGGGCATGGTGGCACACCCCTTTAACATTTCCGTCTTAGGAAAGCTGTGTAGTGAAGCTAGGTTTATAATGTCGCACTCCTTTATTCCCAGCCCTCCAGAGGCAGCGTTAGGCAATCTCTGTGAGTTGAGGCCAGCCTGCTCTACATAGTGAGTTATACAGGCCAGCTGGGGCTACAGGGAGACCCTTGTCTCAAAAAGACCACAAAAAGGAAGGAAGCGAGGAAGCGAGGAAGCAAGGCTCGCTCTCTAAGATCAGGGCATGAAGGCATAGGCCCAACGTATGGACACAAAGGAGGCTGAGGCAGGAGGACCGTACAGAAATAGCCAACTCAGCCATAACACAGTAAATTAAAAATTTTACTGTTTCGTCTACGGTTCTGTTTTCTAAAGTAACCAAATGGGGCTGTGCTTAGGAAGCCCCATGCCCATCTCAAGAAGTAGGAGGGACCATGGTGCATGAGGCTCTTTTGGGGGGGGACTTACAGTTGGCCAGGAGAAGGGCAGGATTCCCATATAAGGCACACCCCATCACCACCCCCACCCCTATTGTTTTCAGCTTCCCAAGCGATTTTTTTTTTTACTTTTTATCTGGGGGGGGCAGGGCAGCACACAGCCCAGAGTGCATGTGGCATGGCAATCGAGGACAACTTGAGAGGAAGCCTTTTCACCCCTCCTTCCACCACGGAGCCCTACACTGGCTGTCTCACTCAAGCTAGCCAGTTTCTGTTGCCTGAAATGAAAGAGCCACATGGTATCACATTACTACTGACAATAACAGCCAGCAGGGATGTATTTGTGCACTAGCGTGAAACCCTCTACACTGCCACCCCTCCTGTAGCAGGCACAAGCACTCTGTGAGGTAGATGCGATAATCCAGTGGTTTCAAGGCTGGGACCCAGGCAGACTAAGCAATGTGTCCCTCCCTGCCCACAGCTATGGTTCAGAGCCAGTATTTTGGCTCACTCTGGTAGATCCTAGAATTTATTCCTAAAATATGGAAACTCACATCAAGCTGCCCTATGTTCTGTGTTGCCTGGAGCCTGTCATTACTGTTCTTCGTCTTTTGATTGGGAGGCACCTTGCCTAGACACCTGACTTTTGGTTAAAAATATGTTAAGAATACCTTTCTTTTTTTTTAATTTTTTTTAATTTTATTTATTTATGTATGTGTATGAATGTATTGTCTGCATGCAAGTCTGTGCACCCGTGACGTGCAACGCCGCGGAGGTCAGAAGAGGGTGTCAGACTCCCCTGGAACTGGAGTTCTCCTGGAATTGGAGTTTCAGACGGCTCTCGGCCGCCATGTGGGTGCTGGGAATTGAACCCGGGTCCTCTGCAAGAGCGGTCGGCGCTCTTAACCGCTAGGCCATCTCTCCAGCCCAAGAATACCTTTCTATGTTGTTAAACATATTTGAAAAATAGTTCTATAAGAGTGGTGGTACTGCTGTGCATGGTGGTGCACGCCTTTAATCCTAGCACTCGGGAGGCCGAGGCAGGCGGATCTTTGTGAGTTCAAGGCCAGCCTGGTCTACAGAGAGAATTCCAGGACAGCTGGGGCCACAGGGAGACCCTGTATTGAAAAGACAAAAAAAAAAAAAAAAGTGGTGGTACATGCCTTTAATCTCAGCACTCAAGAGGCAGAAGCAGGTGGATCTCTGTGCGATCCAGACCAGCCTGGTCTACGTAGTGAATTCCAGGCCTGCTGGGGCTGTGGGGAAACCCTGTCTCAACAAACGGCAACAACAAAAAATAGCAGTATAAGCAGTTGTGGTGGCATACTTGTGTGATCCCAAACTTAAGGAGGCTGAGGCAGGAGGACTGCCAGGAGTTTGAGGCTAGACCATACTACATACCAAGACCCTGTCAATAAATGAATAACCTATTGGCTTTATAATATCAATTTTCATAATGCAACCAGCTCTCTCCGATACTAGGGTATTTCAGTTGTTTCTAGGGATATTTTTTTGTAATTTGTACTTAACATGTGTGTGCCATGACAGGGGCCATATGTGCAGGTCAGAGAACAACTTGTGAAACTCTCTTTCCAGCATGTGGGATCTGAAGGTTGAACTCAAGTCACCACTTAGTCAGAAGCACACTAACCACTGAGCCCCTGCCCGGCCTTTAAGTTTTTTAAATATAAATAAGGCTATACAAAAGTACTTTTTCATTTAACATTTATTCATTTTTAAATTTATATCTCTGTGTGTAAGACTGCCTGAGGTTATGTGTACCATGTGTCTACAGAAGACCCTGGAGGCCAGAGGGGCTTGAATCCCCTGGAACAAGAGCACAGGCATCGGGAGCCACTTCCTGTGGATGTTGGGAACCAAACCCCAGCCCCCTGCAAGAGCAGTAAGGACACTTCCAAGCCATCTCTCCAGCCCTCCCAAAATAGTACTTTTTCAATATTCCAGCAGACAGCAATAAGTGGACTCCTAAGGTTTATTTTTAAAAGGGGGCGGAGCATGAAAGTAGCAGGGGGGGCCTGCTGAGATAGGTGAGGAAGGTGGGAAGTTGGGGGAGGAAAAGATCAAGAGATATATCGTATATATACTGAATAAATACAAGATATATCATAGATGTACTGAATAAGTACAAGATATATCGTACATATACTGAATAAATGTAAGATATTCTGTGTTTTTTTGTTTTGTTTTTGTCTGTTTGAGACAGGGTCTTCCTGTAGCCCCAGATGTCCTGGAAACTCACTATGTAGACCAGGCTGCTCTTGAACTCACAGAGATCCACCCACCTCTACCTCCCAAGTGCTAGGATTATAGGCGTGGGCCACCATGCCTGACCTAAATACAAGATATTCGAATAAACCAATAAATTTTTTTGCTTTAGTGGGGTGGTTTTCAGTTTGTTTGGTTTTCTCTTTTTTTGAGAGAGTCTTCTCACAATGTAGCCCTGGCTAGCCTGAAACTCACTATATAAACCAGGTGACCTCAAACTTAAAGAGATCCACCTGCCTCTGCCTCCAAATGCTAGGCTTGAAGGTGTGCGCCAGTACACCTGACATAAATCGATACATTTTTAAAATCCAATTTTACCAGGGCTGGAGAGATGGCCTAGTGGTTAAGAGTGCCGACTACTCTTGCAGAGGACCCAGGTTCGATTCCCAGCACCCACATGGAGGCTGAGAACCGTCTTTGACTCCAGTTCCAGGGGAAACCGACACCCTCTTCTGACCTCCGTGGCATTGCACGACATGGGTGCACAAACCTACATGCAGACACTACATTCATACACATACAAAAATAAATAAAATTTAAAAAACACTTTAAAAATGTTGAAAAAAATAATCCAATTTTACCTTAGAGCATATCTCAATTCACGAAGAGGTTAAATTTCAGGCGTGAGGAATGGAGAAACTGTTCAGTATTTAGTGCTTAGTGAGTGGTCTTGTAGAAGACCCAAGTCCAGTTCCAGCACCCACATCAGACAGCTCACAACCACCTATTAACTCCAGTTCCAGGGGATCTAAAACCCCCAGCCTCCATAGGCTCATGTAGACAGACAGACACACATACACACACACACACACACACACACACACATAGAAATAAAAATAAACTAATCTTAAAAAAATTTCAGGCAAAGCCAGGCGTGGTGGTGCACACCTTTAATCCTAGCACTTGGAAGGCAGAGACAGGCGGATCTCTGTGAGTTCAAGGCCAGCCTGGTCTATATAGTGAGCTCCAGGCCAGCTGGGACTAAAGGGAGACCCTGTCTCAAATAAATAAATAAATAAATAAATAAATAAATAAATAAATAAAATTTTCAGGCATGAAAAAATTCAGAATATATGCATGGGTCCCTCCCTCCCTCCCTCCTCTCCTGGGGTGCAGCTTAGTGGCAGAGCATTTGCCTAACCTTGTACAAGGTCCTCAGCTTGATTCCCACCACTGAGAACCAAAACATAGAATTAAATAAAATACTTTTTTTTTTCATTCTTCATTGTATATTGGCAAATAAGGGCATCTGTCTCCAAAGCTTGTTAGGAAACATGAAAGAAAACAAAGTGGGCTGGTTTCCATCAGTGAGCTGCCTGCTGGTTTCTATCAGTAAGTTGCCTTCTGGCTGCATGTGTGCTTACATGCCAGGAAACCGCCAGCTCAGACAGAAAAAAAGATCCAGTTTTTAAATGGTAATTGGTGTGGGATAATAGGATTTCCCAATCGATATGGGATACAGTTCAAGCCCAAGGCTGAAAGATTTCTTGAGCTCAGCTATTTATTGCATCATATTTCCCAGGGAGATTCTAAGGGCACTGGGTCTGTTCACTTGGAGATGGATTGTAAAACTGGCAAATTAGAACCTAAGACCTTAGCTCAGCTCTGTGGCCTCTATACTGGCTACTTTTTAAAAAGGAAAAGGGGGCTGGAGAGATAACTTAGCGATTAAGAGCACCGACTGCTCTTCCAGAGGGCCCGGGTTCGATCCCCAGCACCCACATGGTGGCTAAGAACTGTCTGTAACTCCAATTCCAGAACTCCAGTTCCAAGGGAATCCGACACCTTCTTCTGACCTCTGCGGCACTGTACGACACGGGTGAACAAACCTACAGGCAGACAGTACACTCATACAAAAATAAATAAAATTTTAAAAAAGGAAAAAGAACAGCCTAGAGCCTGATACTTCAGTAAATGCCTCTATGTCTACTACTTGGGAGGCTGAGGCAGGAGGATCTCTTGAGTTAAGAGTTGGAGGCCCCCAGGGAACAAACTGCGGAAGAGGAGGCGTGGTAGATTGTAAGGGCTGTGGAGAGATAGGGGTGAATCATGAGACTACAGGAATATAGTCTGGACTCCTGATTGATCAACATGTCTGTGCATACAAGCTTCTCCAACTGGTTGGTCTATGGGAACCTTGGGTTGTTCAAAATTTGGACATAGATACTTGCAAAATGCACCAATTACCTGATTGTATGACATAATGAGTGACGTCAATGCTATCTGCAAACAACTGTGTCATTGTATTGTAGAATACCTTAAAAATAATTAATTAATTAAAAAAAAAAAGAGTTGGAGGCCATTCTGAATGAACATACGGAGACCTTGCTTTAAAAAAAAAAAAGAAAAAAAAAGAAATTGTTTTTAGATTTCCAGTCGGCCTGAGGGTGGCTGAAGCTTTTTTTAACAAAAAGGGCTGGAGAGATGGCTCAATGGTTAGAGCACTGGCTGCTCTTGTTGAAGACCCAGATTCAATTCCCAGCACCCACATGGCAGCTAACAACCTTCTGCAACTCCAGTTCCAGGGGATCCAACACCTTTTGACCTCCAAAGGCACTGCACAACTCAAGTGCACCTACCTACATGCAGGCAATACACTCATGCACAACAAACTAAAAAACAATAAATAAAATAAGTTTAAAATTTTAACAACAAAAAAAACTTTAAAAAAAAAATTTTTTTTTATTCATTTTATTTATTTCTGTATGTGTATGAATGTACTGTCTGCATGCAAGTTTGTGCACCCGTGTCGTGCAATGCCGCGGAGGTCAGAAGAGGGTGTCGGATTCCCCTGGAACTGGAGTTCTCCTGGAATTGGAGTTTCAGACAGCTCTCGGCCGCCATGTGGGTGCTGGGGATCGAACCCGGGTCCTCTGCAAGAGCGTCGGCGCTCCTAACCGCTAGGCCATTAATGAAAATATTTTTCTTTAAATTACAGTTCAGATTATTTCAGACACCAGTTCAGTCAACACAATGATGTCTTTATGGTGCTTACTTGTGTGAGCTCTAGGATGCTTCCTTTCAGAAGGGCTCTCCAGCCCAGCCACTACCTACTCACTGTGCTTTGTAACTACCGAAATGTAATTAATGAAATATCCTCCAGCTGAGTACAACATAAAACTTCAGACTCAGGCTGGAGAGATGGCCTAGCGGTTAAGAGCTCCAACTGCTCTTGCTGAGGACCTGGGTTCGATCCCCAGCACCCACATGGCAGCTGAGAACCGTCTTTAACTCCAGTTCCAGGGGAATCCGACCCCCTCTTCTGACCTCTGCGGCATTGCATGACACGGGTGCACAAACCTACATGCGGACAGTACATTCATTCACATACAAAATAAAATTTTTAAAAAATTTTTAAAAACTTCAGACTCAACACCATGCTAGCCAAGGACATGGGGCTGCCTCATTTAAACCAACAGGAAACTCTCAAAGGAAGATGATGGCTGAAGAATGGGATGACTTAGTGATCACCTTCTACCCAGTACCCTGTCCTTGCAATACTGGACAGGCAACTGGACTTGTGACCTTTGCCATAGGCAGAAAAGTAAGGGTAATTAATAGGCAAAGATTCTTTCTAAACCAGCACGTTGACATTGAAGAACAACTAATTTTGTCCTCTGAAATAAACAATGATTTCAAAATCAGTTTTGCATACAGCTATAATTCCAGCACTTGCAGAGATGAGGCCAGCCTGGCTACATAGCAAGATCCTGTCCCAAAAGAGGAAGAAGGAAATCACAAAGAAGGGAGAGAGGGATGGAAGAAGGGAGATGGTTCTAAGACTGCAAGCATAGCTCAATGGAAGGCATGGACTGGGCATAAGCATAGCTCAATGGAAGGCACAGACTGGGCATAAGCATAGCTCAATGGAAGGCATGGACTGGGCATAAGCATAGCTCAATGGAAGGCACGGACTGGACATAAGTGTAGCTCAATGGAAGGCACGGACTGGGCATAAGCGTAGCTCAATGGAAGGCACGGACTGGGCATAAGCATAGCTCAATGGAAGGCATGGACTGGGCATAAGCATAGCTCAATGGAAGGCACAGACTGGGCATAAGCATAGCTCAATGGAAGGCATGGACTGGGCATAAGCATAGCTCAATGGAAGGCACGGACTGGACATAAGTGTAGCTCAATGGAAGGCACGGACTGGGCATAAGCGTAGCTCAATGGAAGGCACGGACTGGGCATAAGCATAGCTCAATGGAAGGCATGGACTGGGCATAAGCATAGCTCAATGGAAGGCATGGACTGGGCATAAGCATAGCTCAATGGAAGGCATGGACTAGGCATAAGCGTAGCTCAATGGAAGGCACGGACTGGGCATAAGCGTAGCTCAATGGAAGGCATGGACTGGGCATAAGTGTAGCTCAATGGAAGGCACGGACTGGGCATAAGCATAGCTCAATGGAAGGCATGGACTGGGCATAAGTGTAGCTCAATGGAAGGCACGGACTGGGCATAAGCATAGCTCAATGGAAGGCACGGACTGGGCATAAGCATAGCTCAATGGAAAGCACGGACTGGGTATAAGCAAAGCCCTAGGTTTCATCCTCAGCACCAGAAAGAGATGGAGGAAGTTTATCCTAAAACCAGAACTAGAGAATAACCATCTAATTAGCTCTATTACGTTATTGGTACAGTCAGTCTTGCCAGGTGATGATCCTAAGAGGATCAGATAAAGACAGCAGCTGAAGTCGGGCGTGGTGGCACACACTATCAAATCACCAGCACTGGAGCAGAAGGCTGAAAGATCTCTGTGATTCCAGGCAGCCGGGGTACAACAGGGAGACCTTGTCTCAAAAACAAAAAAACAAAAAAAAAAAAACAATTAAGTTAAAACAGTAGGGGTGATCTGGGAGGAGCAGCAGCAGAAGGGGGGCTGAATATGATCAAAATACGTCCTGGCGAAATCATATTAATGCTGTAAAGAAACGGGGCCTGGTGTCTCAACACCTTTAATCCCCAGGCTTGGGGGGGGGGGGGGGGGGCAGAGACAAGCGGATCTCTGTGAGTTCAAGGCCTGCCTGGGAAACCCTGCCTCAAAAAGACCCCAACAAAAAAAGCTATACAAGAAAAGAAAGTTGAAAACTTTGTTCCACAGTAAAGAAAACTCCACAAAACACGCACTGCTGGGACGAGGAGACAAGGAAGACGCAGAGGCCGGCCAGCCTCCAAAAGCTCAGAGACGCAGAATGTAAGAAGCGCTACCGTCACTGTGGCTACCTGTACACTATACAGGTATCCAATCGGTTGAAGTTTCAACCTGAAGTCTACAGGCCCCACCAGAACAATCTATTCCTTTTTTTTTTTTTTTAAAGTGGAGACTGTCAAAAATTGCCAGTGCCAACTATATTTTAAGTTGTCACGGCGGGGTATTGGGAAAAGTTTTCAATTAGCAATAATCACGCCTTAGATAAACCTCATTGGCTACAATACTAACACTGCGCACAGCTGGGCCTATTCCTTATCATCAGTCCTCCACAGCAAAGCTGTCCTGTTAGAGCTGTCTTCCCGAAGCCCTCGGAGCACCCAAGCTCTTGTGCAAACAGGTGGGCTGTGCCTCGCCCATGAAGCCCTCCCTGGCAAACTCCAAAGGTGGGGAGACTCTTGGGACCTCATACAGAGGAAGTGGCACCCAAGTCTCATTCACCCACAGAATCCAGTTAAGTGTGGCCTCTTGGCCCCCTGACCTGGCCTGTTTCCAGTAAGGTCTGGGAACTTACCAAGGGTATGGCTACAGCTCCTGCACGATTCTGTCAGACTGACGATTATTTGCTGGAGGTCGGCTCTCGGGGGGGTTGGGGAGGGGTTGGGGTTCTTCCAGCCGTTGCATTTACAGGACTCATCAGCCTGGAGAGAGAGAGAGAAAAACAGAAGTCTGACCTGTCCTGGAAAGCAGTGCACACTGCTTATCAGTCTGTGACTCCCACACACAGACCCCACCTCAACCATGTCATTTTCTATATAAGGGAGACAGAGCCGGGGGAAGGCAAAAGGGGCACTGGCTTTGGGAGTTTTGTTGTCTTTCCCAGGGTTCTAGGTGTGTTTATTAGCTCAAGCAGCGGGCTCCGGGATAGGGGAGAGAGCTTATCTCAAAAAAGCTGGTGGAGACTGACTGTGGAATGACATGGGAAATGACCTCTGGCCTCCACATACATATGAAGGAACCACTGTGCTCATAAAATCATTTGATGATCCTTACTGAAGACCTACTATGTGACAGGTACTGTTGTTACCCTGTCTTGGCCACACCTTCCTGGTGGTCCTGGCTGCATTTCTTTTTATTCCCCCCCCCCCCAGGTCTTTTCAAGACAGGGTCTCCCTGTAACCCCAGCTGTCCTGGAGCTCACTCTGTAGACCAGGCTGGCCTTGAACTCACAAAGATTCGCCTGCCTCTGCCTCCCAAGTGCTAGGATTAAAGGCGTGCGCCACCACCAAGCCCAATCTTGTCTCTGATGAGAGGATACCTGAAGGTCAGAAGGCTCTCTTCAGAGGAGCTGGGCAGAACTCACTGGATCTAAGAGAGCTACTGGAGCTCCTGGTAACAATCTCTAATTCCATTAAAACCCCCTCTGCAAACTAAAAGACACGGCGTAGCACCAGTTGACAGCTGTCACGGGAACAATCAGAAAGAACCCAAAGTGAGAAAAGAGGCAGAGCCTAACTAAACTCCCCAGAAAAGACATGAATGACCCTCTCCTTCACTGCCTGTACTCTCCTCCTTCCGTGCACCCTGTTCTCTACTGGGATAAAGAGAATGACTTCCAAGTTCCAAGGACTTCCAAGTTCTAAGCAGCTTCCTGCAGCTGCTCAGGCAGGTGGAATTGCTGCCACAATTCCAAGAGGGAAGAAGACTCAATTTGAGATGGAAAACTGTAGTGCCTTTCCTATATACACAAGGAAGCCAGGAGCTTGTGCCTAGATGACAGACAGACAGACAGACAGACAACAACGGGCAATACAAATAAGCAAATCACATAGAACGTCACCAAAAATTGGTGCGGAGGAGAGGGACAAAAATGACAACTAGGGGCTGGAGACAAAGCTCAGCAGTTAGGAGAGTAGCTGCTCTTGCACCCACGCAGCAGCTAACGGCTCCGTAACTCCAGTTCCAGGGGATCCAATGCCCTCTTCTGACCTCTGAGGGCTGTGCATGACACGGGGACACTAACACACATGCAGTTAATATACTCATACGTGTAAAATATTTTTTTAAAAGACAACAAGTGAGTTGGTGAAGAATTAGGGACGGTAGCATTAGTTCAAAGCTTGAAAGAGAAGGGGGTGCATCCTCCACAGAACCCAGCCACGTACAGGGAAGACAGGCAGAGGGTGCTCAGCCAACAGGGCTGGAGCACAGCAAGGAAGACAGAAAGGCAGAGATGAGAGATGGTGGTGGGAGGATGGCATCCTGGGAAGCCGCCTGGGCAGTCACCTTGCTGGCAGTCCACCTTCCTCTCTTTCTCTCTCTCTCTCTCCAATAGGATCCCTGGGATTTGAAGTAAGCAGGGGGAGGAATCACAAGGCCCCCAATCTACTCTTCCTCTCCTTTGATAACTGTCACTGATGCGTGAAAGGAAACCTATTCATTTCCTTTCTGTCACTCATTTCAATGAAGAATCACCTATTTCTTCCTTTTTTTGAGTTTCAGAATCAACCTTGAATTTGTGACATAGGGAGCACACCACCATTAGCATGGCAGAGAATTATAACCCTCTAGCACCCAGAAAGAAAGAAGCACCAAGAACCGAGCAAGACAGCATGAGAGGGAACACTGAACTCTCCTTGATTTGTCACAAAGACAGCAAGTGCTCTAGTCAAAGGTTTCATTATTACAAGACCCAAGATTTAAAGGGTCAGGGCTCAAGTGAGTAAGAACCAGAAGCCTAAACTCTAAGGAAGCAAGTCACTTGAGAGTTTTCACTCACCAAGGTAACGGTTTCAATGTTTTCTAAACTTCTTTGCAGAGCTGTGGGTTCTCCAGGATCTTGCTCAGGCCAGGCCAGAACCCCACCACTGTGCTATGGCCCTAGACTCACAACTTCAGCTTTCGACAAGTTTAATAATTATGCTCACGAGTGCCTTAGTGGCCAGTTTAAGTCTTCTTTGGAAGGCCGCTTAGGGTCGGGGTGAACAGGCAGGACCTCTGATAGACAAACAACCCAGC
This sequence comes from Rhizomys pruinosus, assembly GCA_009823505.1. Lineage (NCBI taxonomy): Eukaryota > Metazoa > Chordata > Mammalia > Rodentia > Spalacidae > Rhizomys > Rhizomys pruinosus. The sequence goes on along the minus strand of VZQC01013351.1, from coordinate 1,811,800 downwards.
CAGTGTCAGCAGCTGTCTCTCCACCCCAGGTGAGCTCAGAGCAGGAAGCCACGTCCTGGAAGAATTCAAGGATCTGGGAGCTAGCTGAAGAGATGGCTTAGCAAGCAAGAGCAGAGAAAACAGAAAGACCTGAGTTCAAATCTCCAGCATGCCTGTAACACGCCAATATGGCCATGCACACCTGTAATCCCAGCGCTGTGAGGGCAGGGACAAAGGGGTGGCTGGAGTTTGCCCTCCCCTGCCTCCCTGCATGGGTAGCTACATCCATCCATACATGCACATACAACACACACACAATAAGTGACAGACATGGTGGCACACACCTTTAAATCCAACACTTCATAGGCAAAGGCAGACAGATCTCTGTGAGTTTGAGCCCAGCCTGATATATAGTGAATTCTAGACCAGCCAGAGCTAAGTAGTGAGTCCCTGTCTAAATAAATAATTAAACAAATAAATAACTTGGTGGGGTGGGGGGCTACGGAGGGGGACAAGGGTCTAGATTTGATTTGTAACATAATATTATACATATATATAAAACAATAAAAAAAACTATAAATAAATAAATAAAAGATTTTAAAAGAAAGGAGGTCAAGGATCAGGCTGGGCTTAGCAAGAAGATTGTAAATTCAAAGCCTCATCATTTAAAATGAGGTGCTAGGGATGTAGCTACATGGTGAGTGCTTCCTTAGATGAGAGATACAGGGCTCAATCCCAGTACTGAAAAGGACAAAAAAAAAAAAAAAATTCAATGATACAACACATTTCTCCATGCGGGGTTGCTTATAAAAGCCTGCCTATTGGACAAGGTCCTGCAGACTTTAAGAGCTGTGCATCGGGGGCTGGAGGAATGGCCTAGCGGTTAAGAGCTCCGACTGCTCTTACAGAGGACCCAGGTTCGATCCCCAGCACCCACATGGCGGCCGAGAACCATCTGAAACTCCAATTCCAGGAGAACTCCAGTTCCAGGGGAATCCGACACCCTCTTCTGACCTCTGCGGCATTGCACGACACAGGTGCACAAACCTACATGCAGACAGTACATTCATACACATACAGAAATAAATAAAATTAAAAAAAAAAAAAGAGCTGTGCATCATACCTCATCATATTGCAAGGGACTTAGCAGTTGAAAAAGACAGGCTGGGGCTGGAGAGATGGCTCAGTGGTTAAGAGCACTGACTGCTCTTGCAGAGGACCCGGGTTCGAGTCCCAGCATCCACATGGCGGCTAAGAACCGTCTCTAAGCCAGACTGGTGGTGCACACCTTTAATCCTGGCACTGGGGGGGGGGGCAGAGGCAGGCAGAGCTCTGTGAGTTCAAGGACAGCCTGGTCTACAGAGTGAGTTCCAGGTCAGCTGGGGCTATAGGAGCGCTGTTCAAAAGACAATAGGAGAAGAGAGAGAAGGAAGGGGAGGGAGGGGAGGGGAGAGGGGGGAGGGAGGGATTAGTTATCAAGGGCTGAGGAGTGGCTCACATTAGAGGCGCACCTGCTCTTGGCAGAGGAACTGGTGATTCCCAGCACCCATGGCAGTGAGGCTCTTTACCCAGTTTAACAGTGACGATGCCCTCTCTGACGCTCTGCATTGCTGACATGGATCCGAACCACATGCAGACATACACTCAACTAAAAATTTTCTTCTGGGCATAGGAAACCTTGTACTCAAAAAGAAAGAAAAAATATTTTTTTCTTTTTTGTTTTAAAAAGAAAGAAGTAGACAGGATGAGTCCTTTTTGTGTTACAGGTGCAGAATAGCTCTTTCGCAGGACTCACAAACGAGTCGAAAATCTATGGCAAGGAGGGTTATATCAAAGCTTTATTTTTCTAACTCAATAATAAGAAAATACCATCACACTACTACTTCAGTCACCCCGACCAGCTAATACATCTCCACGCAACTCCCCCTTGCTATAAGAATTGTCATGATTGGTATCTCCACTCTGAACACTGCCTCACCCCGCCCCCAAAAAACAAAAACTGATACATTGTCTTTCTTGCACACTCGCTAGATTTTACTCTCTACTGAATCTTAGGACCAGCCATGTGGGTTTTCTGTAGGTGGTTGTTTGTCCTTTTTTGAGACAGGTCTTCCCTGTACAGAGCTGTCGTGAACTACTTATGTAGACGCAGCGCTGGCCTCCAATACTCATAGGAGACCGCTGCTTGCCCCCCAATGCTGGGAATTAAAAGTTGTATGCCACCACGCCCAGCAGAAATATACTTTTAAAACATATAATAATTTTTAGAGCTTCTTTTATAGTCATACTATCATAGATAGTTATTTGTTATAGAGGTTAAAGAAACATAAACTTGAACTTTGGTTTCTCTCATATAATATAGAATATATTAAATATATATTATAAGTATATTATCACATATATAGTAGTAGTATGCTCACAATTATAATTACATTAAACCTAAAACATTCTTCTGCTGGAAATCAACCCAATCAATGATTAACACATGTTAGGCAAATGCTCTACAAGCCAGCCAAATCCCAGCGGTCCCATTTTTAATGTGGTACTGTGTGGGCTGCTAAACAGTGCTCCCCAAGGCTCACAGATCTGGGCACAGGGCACAAGCTTAGAGGGAGGATTAGAGTGGTAAAATAAACCAGCCAAAGATGGCCAAGAACTGCCCAGAGATACCACCCAATGGGAGGGGGGAGGGAGAGAAAAGGGGAAAGACAAGAGGGAAGGAGGAGAGAGGAAGAGGGGGAGGAAGGAATACAGAGGAAGGACAAAGACTACCTTTCAAAGGAGGGAGGCTCCTGCCAGGCGTGGTGGTACACGCCTTTAACCCTAGCACTCGGGAGGCAGAGGCAGGCAGATCTTTGTGAGTTCAAGGCCAGCCTGGTCTACAAAGTGAGTTCACGACAGCTGAAGGTACAGGGAGACCCTGTCTCAAAAAGACCAAAAAAAAAATAAAATAAACCACCAAAAGAGGGAGGCTCTTATAACTCTGATCACGACTTTTGACCATCCAGAATAAACAAAGAATATTTTAAGCAATTGATTTTGTGATGATTTGTGCCGATGGCTCTAATACCTGGGTCAACAAGAAAATGGTGAGTTAGCTAGCAGGACATGACGATGGGTCACACCCGTAACCCCCACACTTGGGAATCTGAGGCAGTAGACTGCCAGGAGTCTGAGGTCAGCATGGACTACATAGTGAGCTCCAGGCCAGCCTGACCTTTAAAAAAAAGGGGGGGAGGGGGGAAAATTGCATACTTGGAAGACTGAGACATCAGTGCTCATTTGTGTGAGGATTCCTTTTCCAGGTCACAAAGGCTCTAGCAGCACTTGTGGGTACCCAAGAATAGCTGCCAGCCTGAGGTATAATAGTGCTCATGTGTGTAACTTAGTGTGCAACCAAAAAAAAACAGGGAAACAAGCCCTTTAAGAAAAAGTGCTGGGCTGGAGAGATGGCCTAGCGGTTAAGAGCGCTGACTGCTCTTGCAGAGGACCCGGGTTCGATCGCCAGCACCCATATGGCGGCCGAGAACCGTCTGAAACTCCAATTCCAGGAGAACTCCAGTTCCAGGGGAATCCGACACCCTCTTCTGACCTCCGCGGCATTGCACAACACGAGTGCACAGACTTGCATGCAGACAGTACATTCATACACATACAGAAATAAATAAAAAAATTAATTAAAAAAAATTTTTTTTAAAGTGCCAATGGTGTGTGGTGCACACCTTTAATGCCAGCACTCAGGAGGCAGAGGCAGGCGGATCTTTGTGAGTTCAAGGCCAGCCTGGTCTACATAGTGAGGTCCTGGCCAGGGGGTCACAGGGAGATTCTGTCTCAACGACAACAAAAACAGAGGCTAGAGAGATGGCTCAGACGTTTAGAACTCTAGCTCCCTTACGGAGGACCTGTGTTGAGTTCCTATTCCCACATAGCAGCTTAAAACTCTCCATTAACTCTAGTTCCAAGATATCTGATGCCTCTTCTGGCCTCATGTACATGGTACACTTACATACATGCAGCAAAACACTCATACAAAAAAAAAATTATCTATTTTTTTAAGAAACCAGCAAAAGCCAGGAGTGGTGGCACAAGCATTTAATCTGAGAACTCGGGAGGCAGAGGCAGGTGGATCTTTGTGAGTTCAAGGCCACCCTGGTCTACAGAGTGAGTTCCAGGACAGCTGGGGGTACAGGGAGAGCCTGTCTCGAAAAAGACAAATAAATAAATAAATAAATAAATAAATAAATAAATAGAATTAACAATAATTAAAACCAGTCGGTGCCATTGTCTTTGGCTGCCAAGAAGACATTTCTCCCACATGCTCTGAGCAGAAGCCACGATGCCCTCCACCTTGGCCTCCATTTCTCCTTCCAAACATAGCAGCCTGGCTGTTCTCAGAGATAAGGGGTCCTCCTTCGAATCACCTCGCCCATAGCTCTTGGTAATTAGGCGTGACAGCTGCTGTCTGAGGGACCTCCCAGCGGGGTTAGCCTTGCAGCCTGAATCCAGCACGTACTGAAGAACAGCCTTTCAGGGAGCCTCTGCCAAGCCAATTACCACAGCAGCCAGCAACCTGGGCAGGAGGGGGAGCCAGCTATCCAGGTGATGTCATCTCCCCAAGAGCAAGTCTCTACAGACAGGACACAACCAAGAAGGAAGAAAAAGCCACTGCAATGCCCTCCAGATGCCCGTGACAAAAAGGAGTTTGGTTCCCATAAGAGGATCGTGGGGTAAAGACACAGTAAATGGGAAGACTTTCCAACAGTGTGCAGAAGCCTTTCGGGCTTTTGGAAAGGCGAGTGGTCACATCCAGACAACAGATGGTCAAGCGGGGCGGAGCCTGCCCAGTGCTGATGGGGAGGGGGGGTGGGATATTTGGGGAATGTGCTGGGAAAGAGAAGCAGAATTCTGTCAAGCTGAACATACTGCAGAGTCAGGTTGGGAAGAGAACTCTGAAAGGACAGACTGATAGGAAACGAATGCCCAAAATCACTTCTCAGCCCTTCGGCTCAGATCACGTGCAGGGAAATAATGGAGAAGTTACAAATACAACATTTACGTACAGCTGCACTGGGAAAAGAACCTGAACCTGAACTGGTATCCATCCCCCACCACAGGTGAGACAAGTAGGAATCACTCCCTTGCTCAGAGGCTAAGCTGAGGCTGGGGGCACAGGGAGCATGCTTGAGGCCATGACAAGCCTACCTTGTCCACATGCAGAAGCACAAAGACTGTGGGGTTGGACGTGCAGACGGCCGCATCTCCTACCCAAACTGGACAAAGCCGTACTGCTTAAAAGCCACGAGCTGACTGGCGAGAGGCTCAGTGAGCAAGGACCCTGCCAACAGGTCTCACAGCAAAGCTTGTTCTCCGAGACCCCCGTGTTGAAAGCAGAAAGCCAACTCTACAAAGCCGCCCTCGGACCTCCATGCGCGCACCAGGCCGCCCTCGGACCTCCACGCGCGCACCAGGCCGCCCTCGGACCTCCACGCGCGCACCAGGCCGCCCTCGGACCTCCACGCGCGCACCAGGCCGCCCTCGGACCTCCACGCGCGCACCAGGCCGCCCTCGGACCTCCACGCGCGCACCAGGCCGCCCTCGGACCTCCACGCGCGCACCAGGCCGCCCTCGGACCTCCACGAGCGCACCATGCTGAGGCGGACTTCTGTGTCCACCTCCAAGTGCACGGACGACAGGCGCCCAGCCGGCTGCCTCTGCTTCTGGTGTCAGACCTAAGACGTCCTCATCAAAGGTCCAACAGCACGAAGCTCGTCCCTTATGTTGCGCCTCCTTTTTCTCTGCTCCTTTCCCTCCCTCCTCTTTATTTCTTTTATTATAACTACGTGTGTGTGTGTGTGTGTGAGTGTGTGTGTGTGTATACACATGCTCTGTAGAAAGCAGAGGACAACTTTGGGAGTCAGTTATCTCCTTCCACCATATGGGTCCCAGAGATCAAATTCAGGTCATGAGGCCTGGCAACAGACTTCTTTATCACTGTGCCATCTCTTTTCTCTTTTGAAGAAAGGATCTCATGTAGCCCGGGCTGTCCTGGTACTTATGTGGTAGTGGATGACTTGAACTCCTGACCCCCCCCCCCATCTCTGCCTCCCAGGAGCTGAGAGGACAGTCATGCAGCACTGTGGGTCCAGCCTCTTTCTTTTGCATCTAGATATCCAATTTGAAAATGAGCCACTGGAAAGATGGCTCAGTGAGTAGGAGCACTTGCTGCTGTTGCAGAGGACCCAAGTTTGGTTCCCAGTCAGGCAGCTTACAAGCTCATACAACTCCAGCTCCAGTAGATCTGAGACCCCCTACTGGCTTCCGGGGGTAACCTGCACACACATGGGGTACACACACACTCCCATAAATAGAAATAAAAAATAAATTTTTGTGTGTGTGTCTTTTTGAGACAGAGTCTCCATGTAGCCCCAGCTGTCCTGGAACTCACTCTGCAGAACAGGCTGGCCTTGAACTCACAAAGATCCACCTGCCTCTGCCTCCCAAGTGCTAGGATTAAAGGCGTGCGCCACCACACCTGGCTATAAAAGATAATTTTTAAAAAATATGTTCACCATCATTAATCATTATGGAAACACAAACCAAAACAATAAGGTGCCACCTCTCTCCCATCAGCATGGCAACAAGGGAAAAAACAAAGCAACTGCTGGCGAAGGCAGAGAGAAATCAGGACCCTTTATGTACTGCAGGTGGAAACTGTCAAATGGTGCACCTGCTATGGAAAACAAGAGGACAGTTCCTCAGAAAGTAAAAATGGAATTACATGTGATCCAACAATTCCACTCCTGGATATGTCCTAAAAAATAAATAAAGCAGTAAAGTGCTTGCCCAGATGCAAGAGGCTCTCGGATTAAGCCTCAGCAATGGGGGGGGGGGGGGTCTAACAAGAAGAGATATTTGTGCACTCACATTCTATTCTACAGACTTGTTTTAGCACAATACCCAAAAGGTGGAAGGAACACACAGGAATGGGTAAATAAAACCTGGTATATGCAAACAATGGAATGTTATTTTAAATATAATACGCATAATTATATGTAACTTGACCTTTAAAAAAAGGAAATTCCAGCCCATGCTACAATGTGAGACTTGAGTACAGTAGGCTAGGCAAAATAAACAGAGGCCAAATGGTGGATAGTCCCACTTATACGAGGGGCCTGGAGGAGCCAGATTCATAGGGATTAAAAAAGTAATGGACTGGAGCAATGGCTTACTGGTTAAGAGTTCAATTCCCAGGCTGGAGAGATAGCCTAGCAGTTAACAGCGCCGACTGCTCTTGCAGAGGACCCGGGTTCGATCCCGAGCACCCACATGGCAGCTGAGAACCGTCTGTAACTCCAATTCCAGGAGAACTGCAGTTCCAATGGAATCCGACACCCTCTTCTGACCTCCACGGCATTGCACGACACGGGTGCACAAACCTACATGTAGACAGTACATTCATACACATAGAAAATAAATAAATAAAAATTTTAAAAAAAGTTCAATTTCCAACACCCACATGGCAGCTAACAACAGTCTGTAACTCCAGTTCCAGGGGATCTAACACCCTCTTCTGACCTCCATGGGCACTGCACAACACACATGCACTTACATAGTGCAGGCAATACACCCATCCACATAAAATGAAAGTAATAAAGTATTTTTTAAACATTTACTTATTTCCTGTATATGTGTGTGTGCACCTTCATGTATGCATGTGCACACATGGACAAAGGCACTCCAGAGCCCAGAGGAGCTCATCAGATCCTCTGGAAGTGGAGTTCGAGGAGGTTGTGAGCAATGCAACGTGAGTGCTGCGAACTGAACGTAAGTCCGCTGCAAGAGCAGCAAGTGCTCTTAGCCGCTGAGCCATCTCTCCAGCACCCAATTTAAGTTCCTTAACATTACTGAACTCAGTTAACTTAAAAATGGTCAAGATGCCAGGCATGATGGTGCACACCTTTAATCCCAGGACTTGGGAGGCAGAGGCAGGCAGATCTCTGTGAGTTCCAACCCAGCCTGGTCTACAGAGTGAGCTCCAGGCCTTAAGGGATACCCTGTCAAGGGTCAAGATGATCAATTCTGCTAAGCATGGACACACGCACCATTAATCCTAGCACTTAGTAAGCAGAGAAGGGTGGATCCCTGTGACTTCCAAGCCAGTCAGGGCTACACAGTGAACTCCTATTTAAATAACCAACCGACCAACCGACCAACCAACAAAAAAGTTTTTTTTGTTTTTTTTTTTTTTTAATTTATTTCTGTATGTGTATGAATGTACTGTCTGCATGCAGGTTTGTGCACCCGTGTCGTGCAATGCCGCGGAAGTCAGAAGAGGGTGTCGGATTCCCCTGGAACTGGAGTTCTCCTGGAATTGGAGTTTCAGATGGCTTTCGGCCGCCATGTGGGTGCTGGGGATCGAACCCGGGTCCTCTGTAAGAGCGGTTGGCGCTCTTAACCGCTAGGCCATCTCTCCAGCCCCAAAAGTTTTTTTACTTTAGATAAAATCTCATTCTGAGTCCAGGCATGGTGGTGTTTGCCTTTAATCCCAGCAGAGGAGGCAGATCTCTGTGTTCAAGGCCACGTGGGTCTACCTGGCAAGTTTCAGGACAGATGGAACTACAGGGAGAGACCCTGTCTCAAAAAGACCAAAGCAAATCTCATTCTGTAGCCCAAGCTGGCTAGAACTCACAACAGTCCACCTGCCTCAACCTCCCATGTTGAGGTTATAGGCATAAGATAAATCACCAGGCTGAGATTCCAAATCTCTAAAACATTCTCTAGTACTAGCGAAATTAGCTCAGTGGTAGAGAGCCTAACAGGCTGAAACCTTAATCCCATCTCCAGTACCACCAAAATAAACCAACAGTGTCATAGAGCATTTGTGTTTGCTTGCAATGTAGAATTTTCTTTTAATTTATGTATTACCCAGCATGGTGGCACACGCCTTTAATCCCAGTATTCAAGAGGCAGAGGCAGGCAGATCTCTATGAGTTCAAGGCCAGACCGATCTACATAATGAGTTCTAGGCCAAGCAGGGCTACACAGTAAGACCTTTTCTCAAAAAAAAAAAAAAGTTTTAATAATTGTCTGCATTATTACTGTGTGTATAAGACACGCATGAATGCGTGCACAAGTTGAATTCCAGGACACACATGTGGAAGTCAGCATCTTAGAAACTCGGTTCTCTCCTTTCACAGTGGGGTCTACAAATGAAGCTCAAATTGTCAGGCTTCCACAAGGCAGTGATTTTATAGCTTCACTGAACCATGTAGATTTTTCAAGTCACATTCTTGAAATCTGTGGACAATTACATGCATGTGCAGAATGTATGATGACCATACTCAGCCTCTTGAACTTCGCCCACTCTTGCACACTCTCTCCCTCCCAACTAGTTCCCCCTCCTATCCCACGTCATCTTGGGTGGCCACATATGCTCCTGACTATAATGGCAATTTCACATCCAGAAGGCAGTGTTTCATGGCTCTCCTCCCCATGCTCTGGCTCTTAGAATCGTTCTGCCCTATGTCCCATGATGTTCTAGGAGGGGGGTGATGTAAATGTCTAATTTAGGACAGAGCACTCAACAGTCACTTGCCCTCTGCACTTTTACAACAGCTATGAGACTCTGAATTAAATGTCACTTTCTGCAAAAAGAAGCTTTTCTCTGACCAGGCTGGGCACAGCACTAATCCATGATTATAACCAGCATGATTTAGTAAGTGGGACACTGAAAAGATAGCTCAGCAGTTAAGAGCACAGGCTGCTCCTGCAGAAGACCCAGTTTCAGTTCCCAGCACCCATATGGCAGCTAACAACTGTCCATAACTCCAGTTCCAGGGGATCCAACACCTTATTCTGGCCTCCTCAGACAATACAGGCAGGTGGTGCACTTAATGCATACAGGCTAAACACATAAAATAAATAAAAAATACTCAGGAGGTACTTTGTGTGTTTCTTTCCCAAAACTTTGGCAGTACTGCCCCTGGGTTCCTGCACATAGAATCAAGGAGACCAGCTAACTGTCATCTCATACCTGTAATCTAGCACTTGGGAGGCTGAAGCAGGAGCCGCACCAAGAATGTGAAGAGATCTTGGGCTACCCTGTAAGTCTAGGCCATTCTGGACTATCAGTGAGACTTTGCATCACAAAAACATGGGAGTGAGAGAATACGAGCTCTTCATGATTTCCCTATTTCGAAATGCTTAGGACCGAATTAGATGAAGAACACCTCCTCCCTTTGCTAAAGAATCAGGTCTGGCTGAATCAAAGGTCTGAAACCCTCAGGCAGGAGAATCTCAGGATCTGGATTCACTCCAGGAGCTACCAAACTGGCTGAGGATCTAGCCAGACCGTTTCATATGCCTGAATCACCCCTCCAAGCTCACACCCCAAAAGCTACACCCCAGAAGGAACTTGGGAAATCCTAGGTGACACCAGTACCTAGACTGGTATGCTGTGGCCCAGTGGGATGGCTCAGTGGGCAGAAGCACCTGCAGGCAAGCCTGATGACCTGAGCTCAAGCCTGGGACCCACATGACACAAGTAGAGAATTCACTCCCAGGCTGGAGAGATGGCCTAGTGGTTAAGAGCGCCAACTGCTCTTACAGAGGACCCGGGTTCGATCCCCAGCACCCACATGGTGGCCAAGAACCATCTGAAACTCCAATTCCAGGAGAACTCCAGTTCCAGGGGAATCCGAGACCCTCTTCTGACCTCCGCGGCATTGCACAACACGGGTGCACAGACTTGCACGCAGGCAGTACATTCATACACATACAGAAATAAAGTTAATAATAAAAAAAAAATTAAAAAAAAAAGAGAATTCACTCCCATTGGCTGTCCTTTGACCTCCATACACTACCATGGCAAGTGTACATGCCAGTAAACATACCTTGACATGATAGATAGATGATAGATAGATAGATAGATAGATAGATAGATAGATAGACAGATGATAGGTAGATGATAGACAGATGCTAGATATAGATAGATAGATGATAGATAGATAGATAGATAGATAGACAGATAGATACACAGATGATAGGTAGATGATGATAGATGGATAGATAGATAGATGATAGACAGATGATAGATAGGTAGATGACAGATAGACAGATGATAGGTAGATGATTTATAGATGATAGATAGACTGATAGACAGATGATAGATAGATAGATAGATGATAGGTAGATGATAGATAGACAGACAGATGATAGGTAGATGATAGATAGACAGATGATAGATAGGTAGATGATAGATAGATAGACAGATGATAGGTAGATGATAGATGATAGATAGACAGATGATAGACAGGTAGATGATAGATAGACAGATGATAGATAGATAGATAGATAGATAGATAGATAGATAGATAGATGATAGACAGGCAGATGATAGATAGATGATAGACAGATAGATAGACAGATGATAGATGATAGATAGATAGATAGATAGGTAGATAGATAGGAAGGAAGGAAACTCATGCTAGTACATTAAATATAAGGCAAACACACTCGCAAACACACACTCACACACACACACACACACACACACACACACACACACACACAGGGCCTTGCTATGTGCAGTCCAAGTGTGGTGGTTTGAATGCCCCCATAGGCCCACACATTTGAACATTTCATCCCCAGTTGACGGTGCTGTTGCGGGAAAGGTCAGGAAGCCTTCAGGAGGTATGGCCTTGCTGGAGGACATGGCGGTGGGGATGGGCTTTGCGAATTCATCAGCTCAGCCAACTTCTGGTTCGCTCTCTCTGCTCTGTGCCTGCCATTGAAGATATGATCTCTGGGCCTTTGGCTCCTGCCACCCTGTCTCCCTGGAACCATGAGCCCAGATCAACCCTTCTGGCACTGTGAGCCCAGATCAACCCTCTGGCAGTGGCCTGTGGTCTTGGTGTTTTATCACAGCAATAGAAGTCACTAACACACCATGCTAGCCTCAAACTTGTGACTGTTCTTCCCCAGCCCCTCAAATGGAATTCTTTGGAGGAGAATGGGGTTTAAACAGTGTCTCATACTATGTTCACGAATGGCCTGGAACTCACTACACAGTCTAGCAATCCTGCCTCAGGCTCTTGTGTGATGAGATTCCAAGTATGTAGCAGCATACCCAGATTTCAAGATTTTTTTTTCTCAGTTAACACACACATACATATTCTTAGATTTTTATCTGTGAAGATGCCAACTCAGCCAGCTGAGTCCTCCGCGCCATGGACAGACTCACCCCACTGCCTCTTGGCACTGAGCCACTTAGAAACACAGCTGATTGGCAGAGTGTTTCACTGCTCGGCCGGCTGTCCTGGCACCAGAGCAAGCAGGATGAGCAAACTGAAGCCTTCCCTGTGGTTTCTGTGGACAGCTCATGTTCCCATGGTATCAGTCAATGTCTAGCTGATGACTCTCAAAGCCACAGAACCAGCCTGACCTGTGAAACATCTTGGGGCCCACATTCCCAGACGCGCCAGATCTCTGCCCCAGCCCTACAGCAGGATCAACCTCAGCACCAGCAGCTGCCTTTCAACTACTCTAACCCTTCATCCAATGACCCTCTTCAGAGCTACTGACGATCAGCACACCTGCACCCAACACCCCACCCACCACTATCCGGTTCTTCTCAGACTCAGACAATGCCACCAAGGTCGGACAAACCTTTCCTATCATCTTCCCAAACATCCCTGCTCCCAACCCCCAACTTGGCACAAGTGCTCACAACGGCCTGTAACTCCCGCTCCAGAGGGATGGACACCTCTGGCCTCAGTGGGTACCCGCGCTCACAAGCACATACTCACACACAGACATGCACGCATACACATAATTAAAAAGAAAATCTTTTTTAAAAATCAAAATCTTGCTGGGCGTGGTGGCGCACGCCTTTAATCCTAGCACTTGACACTCAGGAGGCAGAGGCAGGCAGATCTTTGTGAGTTCAAGGCCAGCCTGGTCTACAGAGTGAGTTCCAGGACAGCTGGGGCTACAGGGAGACCCTGTCTCAAAAAATAAAACTTAACTGTTTTTCTAGTTCCAACTCTGTTATAGTTTGTGTGAGTGTGAATGTGTGTGTGTGTGTGTGTGTGTGTGTGGTGCATAAGTAAATAAAAGTCATTGACTCTAAGCAAACCCCCATGGTTTCCAAATGGCCATTCTGACTGTCAAGGTCCCTGAGAGGCACAGAGTTCAGGAATGGGCAAGTGTTTTGTCTGAGTGGCCACCTTAACAGAGCTGTGCTTTATTTGTGAGTTCATTATAATAAAGTGATTCTTTGTAATCTCGCCTAAACAACAATATATGACATTTTAATTCTTTCCAAAGGCAACTGGGGTCAAAATCATCCTATTTCCCCAACAGCCTACTCTGTGGGAAGGGCAGCTGAGTGAGAAACTCAATGCCCAGAGAAGGGTGTGGCTGGCCTGACATCGCCCAGCTGCACAGAGCAAGGAGCCAAAACCCAATACCAGAACTCAGTTCTGGCAGTCAAAAGTACCTTGTGGTGTCTCTTTAAAGTTCAGACACACAAAGCTGGGTAGAGCATCAAGCACCTCTAATATGATACCAGGAGATGGAGACAGGATCCTGGTCCAGGGGTTCAGAGTCATCCTGGGCTACACAGCCAGTTTGAGGCCAACCTGGGCCACATAAAACCCTGCCCCCTGCCCAAAGAGAAACTGATTACTGATGAATGCAGTCCCATATACGAATCTCAAAAGACTACACTGAATAAAGCAAGGGTATGTGGTGGAGGCTAGAGATGGAACCCGAAGCCTTGTGCATACCTTTCCACCCACGAACTACACCTCCAGCTCTCTTGTTACTTTTTTATTTGGGGACCTGGTCTATTCTCCATGCTCGTCTGAAATTCATTCTATAACCCATGCAGGATTTGAATCTTTTTTAAAAAAAACATTTATTTTCTGAGTGTTTGTCTACATGTATGAAAGTGTGCCACATGCATGCCTGGTGCCAGCGGAGGCCAGAGGAAGGCGAGGACCCCCAAGGAGCACCTGGCACTGGAGATGCAGGTGATTGTGAGGCCATGTGGGCGCTGGGAAGCAAGCCAGGGTCTTCCACAAGAGCAGTAAGTGCTCCTAACCACTGAGCCATCTCTCCAGACCAAGTCTTTCTGATCCTCTTGTCTAGGCCTTCGGAGCAGCTGGCATTACAGGCTGGTCTTTACCACCAACTGGCAGAACTGACACAGAGACATGAGTCAGTTCAATAACAGATTCTGAGTAGGAGAGATCTGAAGGGAAAAGAGCAGGAGGTGGAAGTTTTCAGAATAACAGACATGTTCCAGCTGGGCACAGTGGTGTACATCTGTAATCCAGGAACTTGGGAGACTGAGGCTGGAGGATTGCCACAAGTTCAAGGCCAGCCTGGGCTACTTACACAGTGAATTCCAGGCCAGTATGAGCTACATACACAGTGAATTCCAGGCCAGTATGAGCTGACAAGTAACTCCCTGCCTCGGCCCTGGGATGTAGCTTGCCTAGAATCCATGAGGCCTTGGGTTCAATTCCCAGCAGGCCCCCTCCCCCCACATACACACACACACCTGCTGAGCATGTGTGGAAGGAATTCCCCAGACAACATCATTAACTTTCCTGTTTGCTTTCTCCATGGGGCACTTACACATTCTGTTATTTTCTTATTTACCATCTGCTTTTGCTACCAGAAAGCAAGCTCTGCAAGCAGAAGAACCCATCTGCCACCGCACCCCCAGCATCTAAATCAATGCCTGGCACCCCAGAAACAGGCGCTGAATGAATGGGAAAAAGCTGATGTCACAATGTTCCGTCCACAGCTCTGAAGCCTGATTCTGGTGAAGGCTAAGAAGCCTCTCCGGACCACAGAGCTGTTGAGTGGCAAGTCAGGATTTGAACCCAAGTCCACCTTCCAACCACCCTGAGCTTCGGCACCTTCACTTTGTCTCTCTGCTTTCCTTCCATACAGTCTCCTATACTTGCACCTGCCCCTGACTGAAAATGGTTTCCCTCTGCAGAAACTTTACATTCACTTTAATATTTTTCTTCCTCCATATCTACCTCTCTAGCAAAGGGTTCATATGGCTTGCACCTCCTTTTACACAGAATTTCGAGGTCCAGGGACTGCTCAGAGGTCAGATCATATAGTCAGTCCTGTAGATTGTGCAAACCTGGGCTGCATGAGTCACTTGTTATTTCACAGGATGCTGACCCTGGCTTCCTTGGCATTCTGCCAGGCCATTTCAACACCAGCTTGTTAGAGCGGATGCAAATTAGCACCGCCACTATCCGTCACTGTGACAGTCACCACAGTCCTGGGTCTGATCCATGTCCACATCTCAGAATCTATCCAGAAGGCTGCTGCTTGCAGCACGTGATGAGTGAGGACCAATGGTCGGTACACGAAGCAGCATCCCAACCCATTGCACCCTGAGACCCACTGAAGACGGCTCTTAGGCGCCTCCAGAAATTAGGTGGGGTTCATCTCAAAAGCATTAGTTTTTTTAAATAATAAAGCTAGGCATGGTGGTGCGTGCACCACTCAGGAGGTAGAGGCAGCAGGAAAGAAGCACAGTGAGTCTTGCTTACACACCTAGTGGAGGCCAGACTGCCATACATGCAACCCCATTCAAAAAAAAAACAGGAGGAATGTCAGGCGTGGTAGTGCACTTGTGGAGACAGAGGCAGGCAGGTGGACCTCTGTGAGTTCGAGGCCAGCCTAATCTACACAGCAAGTTCCAGGTCAGCTAGGGCTATAGTGAGACCCTGTCCAAAAAAAAAAAAGTGGGCAGTTATTATATATATATATATATATATATATATATATTTATTTATATATGCATAAGAAGTTTATACATGAGCTACCTGGTCATTAGTCTTCTCACAGCTGGTGTAGTTGATCTCACTTGCATTCCCCAGTACTGAGGAAGTGGAGGAAGGAGGATTAAGAGTTCCAGACCCAGGGCTGGAGCCAGGGCTTGGGAGTACTTACTGCTCTTGCCAAGGGCCAGGTTTAGATCTGCTTATAACCTCAACTCTAGGCGGAATCTGATGCCCTCTTCTGGCCTCCATGGGCACTGCATGCACATGGTACAAACATACATGTGGGAAAACACTCATACACATAATAAATCACCAGTGCAGGGGATCAAGACAGGACCCGTGCTTAATGGACTTCATTTGGGGGACCACAGGAGGGAAAGACCCTAGTGTGGAGCACAAGGGCAGGATTGATGGTTGTTTGGGCTTGCCAATGAGGAACCTCTGAGCACTTCCTTAAGGAAAACATGACACCTTTTTAGCAAAAAAAAAAACAAATCCTCCAATTCAGGTGATATGGGTATATATGTATATATTTATGTATATATATATAAAACTATGTATATAATATATTGAAGCTATACAAGTTAGAGAGAACAACAACAACAAAAGAACTGGAAAAAAAAACTCTGGAAAGACTCAGAAAAAGATGCAAGACATGTATGGTAGAGTGCAGGAACTCAAGTGGGGTGGGGGGCATGGAAAGGGATGTGACTCTATATTTGATTGCAAAATGGTGTAAGATTTATGGAAAAAGTTTAATAAAAAACTAAAAGTCAACACTTTAAAAAAAAGAATAAATCAATCTTTTTTTAATAGGCTTTGTATCCAAATATCAATCTTTTTAAAACAGTTCAAGGCCCAACACAGTACAGAGCTTGAGTTTGCGAGCACCTCCGGGAATAACACCCTAACGCACACACTGACCCACTAAGCAAGCAATGAAAACCTCACTTGGTCAAGAGTGACAGGTACAGTTACAGGTGGATGGTTCACGTGAGTCTTTTCAGGAAGCTTGTGTCATATACTGGATACTAGCTGTCAGTGACACTGTGGTTAAGAAAATGCTGTGAGGAGCTGAGTGGTAACTGGCTCGCTGCCATTCCCAGGGAGAAGGTGGCAGGGCAGGGTTCAGCATTAGCTCTGAAGAATGGGAATGAGCACTCTTTCTGGAAGCTCCACCCACTGAGCCAACACAACACAGTGCTGCTTCCCCTAGAGCTTCGTGTGCTGGTTTCTGGCAGCCTTTCAGGAGAGCCACCGTCCTCCCCAGGCCCTCTGGTTCTACACAGACTCTGGAGCATGATGGGTAACAACTTTAGTTCTTGTCCAGAACCAGAGGCCGTGACACCAGGACTTGATGGGATAGTTACCAAGTCAGGACTCAGTACTACTAATGCCAAGAGCAGTGTGGTGTCAGGGAGAAGGAACCAGGGCTGGCATTCCACCAGCTGTGACGTCACTGCCCCATTACCTGCCCATCAGCCGCCTCCCAGCATTCCATTCCTGCCCACATCTGCGTGACCAGGCACACCTTGCTGTCTCATCTACATTCCTGCTTCCGGAGGCCTTCCCAGTAGACCTGAATGTCAAATTCCTGTTGGATGTTTCTCCTTTTTTCGGGGGGGGGGGGGGGGGGGTGCTGGGTCTGCCTCTATAACACCACTGCCTGGAACTCACTCTGTAGATCAGGCTGGCCCCTTGAAACTCACAGAGATCCACCTGCCTCTACCTCCCAAGTGCTAGGATCAAAGGTATGCACCAACACACCTGCCTTAAAGACAGTTCTTAGCGCCATGGTGGGGTGCTGGGAATCGAAGCCAGTCCTCTGCAAGAGGCAGTCCCCGCACACTTAACCCACGAGCCAATCCTAAAGCCCACAATGTTTCTTTTTTTAATATTTTTCTTTATGATTTTTTATTTTATGCCATGTTAAGGATTGCTGCATATGTGTGTAAGTGTACTCCTGTCGTGGGATGCCTGTGGAGTCAGAGAGGACTTCAGATCCCCTGAAACAGGAGATAGGACGGTTGGCTAGCTGGTTATGTGGTGCTAGGAATTGAATTCGGGTCCTCTTCAAGAGCATCCATTGCTCTGAGCTGTTAGCCAGCTCTCACCCCTCGCTGGATTTTTTCCAAGCTCCAAAAAAATGTAAAATTCCATTCAAGGAAAGTGGTCATTCAGTCCTGTCCATAAAAGACGCTGCTTAAAAAAAAAAAATGAATGAAAAGATAAACGAAATCAGTTCTCTGGTGCTCTCCCACACCCGCTGGCTTCCAACCTGAAAGCACGTGTGTCGTAACTACCACTCCACGCTACAACCTGGCTGCGTTCGCAGACAAATGCATTCAGATCATAGGTTTCCTTTATTTTGTTTTTTTCAGAAGTCCCTCATAAGATAGCCTCAGCTGGGATGGCATGGAATAGCTTTATGAGACCCAGGCTAGCGACGAACCACAGACATCCCCCTGCTCTACTTAAGTCAAAGATGCTGGGGGTTAAAGGTTTTCCTTTGTTTTTGTGTTGTGTGTTTAAAAAATGAGAATAAGAGTCGTCAAAGAGCATAATAGTCCCTGTGGGCCTCAAACTACAGAGGATAATCTTGAACTCAACCCTCCTACCTCCGCCTCCTAAGTGCCGGAATTATAGAAGTAGCCATCAATTCCCATGAGTTTCTGTGAGACTGAACCTAGGCCTTGTGCAGGGCTAGGCAAGGGGTGTACCACTGGATCTACAAACAACACCCCCAGGATCTAGAGTGGTGTCCAACAAACAAAGCTAATCTCAGGTAATAGTAGCCATCGTGAGGGTTACCAGAATGGAATGGAAGACACAGTCTGCCACAGTTCTAGAAAAGTCACACCAGCTTTCACTGGAGACAGCTGCATACATCAACACTATTCGGCCAGCATGGCACACGGCTATAAAAACAGTACTTAAGGAACGGAACCGAATGGAAAGGAAAGGAAGGGAAGGCAAGGGAAGAAGGGAAGGTAATGAAAGAATGGGAAGAGTGAAAAGGGGAAGGGAAGGGGAAGAATGGGAAGGGAAGGGTAGTGGGAAGGAGGAAGTGTGAAGGTGCCGGGGAAGGGGAAGGGGCAAAGGGGAAAGGGATGGGAAATGGGAATTGAGTCACATGCTGAAGGTGACTGAGGAAGAGAAGGTGTGCCTCTTTGCAGTACGGTTCGCTTGGACCGGTTCCCCGGCTGGCCTTTTGCGCGTTGACCATTTTGACCTTTTCATTGCCTTGTTTGTGCTTGCTTGTCCTCTTCTTTTCCTTTGCCCTTTTCAGCGGGCATATGGTTCCTTTTTCCTCTAACAGCTTTCTTATCTTCCTTTTTCTCTCCTGTCCCTTTTTCCTTTCCTTTTTTATCCTTTTCCTTTTTATCCTTTTTTCNTCCCTTCCCAGAGAGGCCCTCTTTTTCCTCCTCCCAATGAAGCCCTATTGGTTACTCTGTCTACAACCTGCCCTCAATTTTCACGTATCCCTGACACAGATCCTTTCAGCCCCAACAGCCAATCCCCATGGAGTGATATACCCTGGCTGCATCCCTCCGGGCCAGCCATTATCTCTACACCCTTCCCATCCCACAACTGCACAGCAGGCTGAGTGGGCACACGCCTATTGAACGCCCAGGCAGGCCTTCTAATGACACGCGTGAGAACGCTGCCAAGTACACTGCTTTGAGGAAACTTCAGTTTTTCCTTCAGAGGGAAAAGGATATTGAAATTTCCAACTATTACGCTATATGAGGTAAGAGCTACCAAAATTGTCATTTTTACTTTAGATTCCACATAGATATACAGAGATACAAAAAAGTACCAATGTTGATCAGGTATCCACCTTTGTAGAGATGCTTATACCCCCTTCCCTTAATACCTTTACCCCATTCCGTGCTCCTTCTTATACCCTCCACTCGATAATATGTAGACAATAAACCATATACGACCCTTTGTAAATGTCTGTATCATCCCTCTTATTCCCTTTAATCCTTAATCTGTCCATCGCGTCCCTCATAATATAAGCATACCCGTTTAAAATTTCCTCTCATTCCTCAATTCCATCCATCACTTTTTTCTCTAACACCTCATATACCTTCACTTAAATAATCCACCACTGTCAACACAATAATGAGATACACCTTTAACGACCAATCATTTTATACCCCCTTGACTCCCATTCCACATCTACATTTACCCCTCATATCACTCATTTATTTCCAATATCTACACTATATAAAATTCTAACCAGCTATTTCTCAAATGCTCCTACCTTTATACCAGCTTACTAATGTGATTTTTGTCATGGTCTGCATGTATGAACATAGTACAATTTCTCTGTTCTGACATATCAACACATAACAACACTTATTGACTAACAATTACTCACCATGCGTAATATGTTTTAACGTACAGGCAGTACACAACTGAGCCGTTTGAACTGTGGTTTTCAAAAACTTCCCTTATTGATTGCATCCCTCCTTGCATAATAAATGTTATTGGCAGTTATTCTTTATGACTTTACCACTTTATCTTGTACATGGTGTGTCACACTCATTAACATACTGCATACTGAATGCAGCCCCTCGTTTACCCCACCTGCTCTCATTTCTCAGATCTGCCTTCGACTCTCAGTCATTCTTGTTCCATGGCTCAGCTCTGCTTTACTTTCATAAGAAAACACATAAGAGAAGTCATCCCCCTTCAACTATCTGCTTTTTCTGGCTGCGCTTAGTTTGCTTCCTATGAACTTATATCCGTTTGCTTCCATTTTCCTACAAATCACCTGATTTGCTTCTTTATAGTTAAAAACACTCCTCACTGTCTTTTGTACTTCATTTCCCTTGTCCATCTCTGTTGTTGGACACCAATGCTTCCAATGGTCTCACATCCTCAATTTACCTTACGTGAATAGTGCTCCAAACCAACACCCTCCGATCGCCTCCAAGTACCCTTACTCTGTCCACTACCCCGCATGTAACCAGTACCTCTCTGTAAACTATGTTTGACCCACTTGTGCCCCTCCTTTCCCAAGCCCCCTTAGCGCGATATCAACTGTCGCGCGCGAAGACGGAGGCCGTGTATGTAATGTAAGGCCTGGCTTGCGCGGCGCGTGATCACTGATAGGGTTGAATCATGAGATCCTCCCCGGTAATATAGCTGCGACTCACTCTACACCATTTGAGAGTTCAACATGAACTGTGCATACCAGAGCTTTCCTCTTCAACGAGGTACCTAGTTGAAATTTTCACTAATTGGCCTTGTTTCAAAATTGTGCCATGCCGGGACCAAGACTGACTATGACATATGAGTGTCACGATCAATGTTAAATGCCACGTACATTTGTATACCTAGTGAACAACTAGGAGTTAACATGTCAATGATCTGTTGTTCTGCATCTATACAACTGTGTCATTATAAACTTAAGAAGATCCCTATAAAACATAACAAATAAATAAATATAAATAAAATAAGAAATTGAGCAGACTTGTGACTGATCTGTAGGCAAATATACAAACATTTATTTGACTCTAAGAATACATTTTCTAAAATTAAGCCCCACAGATGCGGGTATGCGGTCAATAAACTGGGAGATAGGCTACTATTTCAATTTACTACACGTTTTGGGATTTCTGGAACTTGGTATTGTGATGTACTGTATACTGTGTGTTGTTTGTTGGAGTGCATTTTTATTGTTTTACGAGTCATGACTTTACTAGGTGATCACCATGCGGCGTTTAGGCTGGGGTTGGTTACCGACGTCAGTTGTTGGTTGAGATAAATGGCACTTTGGGGCTGCGTTAATTTTTTCTCGTAAGACAACAAGGCCTGATAGTGCTTTATTTCATACCGTCCAAGCAACCTGCACCTTGGGGAGATGGTTGTCTAGTACTTCAAGCTGCCTCCAAATTCTCCGTATCCAAAAGCCACAAGGGGAACAAGGCATGCTCCACCTCACATTGTGAACTGGCATTCCCTCCATCCTCAAGAGGCAACCTTCTCAAAGGGCACGAGCACGCTAGGTGTGGACGTGCCACTGCTGGATCAGAAGTTCAACTTGTACTTTATATCACCCTTCTGCCTGTACTCATGTTTGACGTGTAGCTGGCAACAGACCACTCGAACTTCTAGACAGGACTAAGCTTTGAGCGATATCTTCAGTTGTATACGTTTCTTTCCTGTAAATAATGAGAAATAGATACCAACCAGCTATACTACCTGAGAGAGCATCATAATGCCCAAACCACCTGGACGAAAACAATTCCATTTCTCCTAACACAACCTGTAACCTGTTTTCATGTGTCCCTTCCACCAACCACTGTAACGCAGCTCCTGTAAAGCTCCCTAGAACTCACTAGCCCGAGAGCTAACTGGAGCTTTTGTGCGAGTCGAGAGCTGCGGAGCCTATGATACCTACGCCTCAAGTGAACTCGATGCGTTTCGAGCGATGTCGTCAGCAGTATGGTCTTCTCGGATCACGACTACTTGCGCTGGCTCTACTTCTTTCTTCTTACTCTCTCACTGCTCCATAGTCTTGTATTCTACAAACCCTAAACTTCACAATGCTGAGGTGCTGCGTAATGAGTCCCTTATTTCAAGTACCACCTACCAACGAGCCATATAACTAAGCTACAAAACGAAAAGGCCCATAAACGGATTAACACGTCCATTATGATCTGGAATGCATTTGTCAGCTCGACACAAGACGCACCGAAGCGCCCCACACCATTGTGCGTGACATAGGCGTCATGGGTCCTCAGTTGGAAGTTACATTTACACACCACGTTCCTTCTCTCACCTCATGCATGTGAATGAGCACATGCGATCCCACTGGTATGCGCGGCGAGTCCGAGGGAGAACCACTACGTCAGCCAAGAGATAAAACTCCACTTTCTCTGTTTACTCTTCTTCTCAGCTACTCTTCCAGTCCTGATATTAGTCACGTGGAAGTCAGTCCTGCCAATACGTATTTTGTCTTCTTTCCTATATAAGACGCATTCCAAATGACCGCTATCGAATACATTATCATAGAGCTTGATGTTTAGCTCTCACAGATTACCTCAATAGGAACTGAGCGCAATGACTCATCCTTTCCATTGACATGAGAGTGATGTAAATTGTAAGAAATTTTTTTGGAGCTTGTGAAAAAATCCAGCCCCGAGGTGAGTGAAGAGATGGCTAACACAGCTCAAGACAATGGCTGCTCTTGAAGAGGACCCGAATTCAATTCCTAGCACCACATAACCAGCTAGCCAACCGTCCTCATCTCTCCGTTTCAGGGGATCTGAATCCTCTTCTGACCTCACACAGGCATCCCACGACAGGAGTACACTTACACATATCAGCAATTCCATTCACCATGGCATAAAATAAAAATCATAAAGAAAAATATTAAAAAAGAAACATTGTGGGCCTTATAGAGATTTGGCTCGCAGGTTGAAGTGTGGGACTGCTCTTGCAGAGACTGGCTTCGATTCCTCAGCACATTTCCTCTGCTTCTCACTACAATGGCAGCTAAAGACAATCGCAATCATATATAGCTCCACCGATATGTTCAGCAGTGCGCACACAACTGCCAGACTGCCTATAAATGAGTGTCTCTCTTTACTCTACCTTGGCTGGATTGAGGCAGACTTTGGGTACTTTCTGTGTCAGGCCAGCCTGATCTTTCCCGGATAGGTCATCAAGGCCTGGTGGTCTGGGGAGCCCAGCCCCACCCACCACACCCGGTTGGTTCACGAAACAAAGGACGGGAAGGGAAGGGGAGGGGAAGGGAAGGGGAGGGGAGGGGAGGGGAAGGGGAGGGGAAGGGGAGGGGAAGGGAAGGGAAGGGAAGGGGAAGGGGAAGGAGAAGGGGAGGGGAAAGGGAAGGGAAGGGGAAAGGAAGGGGAAAGGAAAGGAAAAAGGGAAGGAAAAAGGAAAGGAAAAAGGGAAAGAAAAAGGAAAGGAAAAAGGAAAGGAAAGGAAAGGAGAGAAAGGAAAGGAGGGAAAGGAAAGGAGATGAAGGAAAGGAGGGAAAGGAAAGGAGGGGAAGGGAAGGGAGGGGTGAGGGGGAGGGGAGGGGAGGGGGAGAGGGAGGGGAGGGGAAGACGGAAGGATGCTGACTCAGTGGTAGAGTGCTTGGGTAGTGTTAGCAAGTCCCTGGGTTCAAGTCAAGGCACCACACACACAAAAAAAACCTTTGAGCTAATTACTAATGGGTTCGAACACATTATTGTAGGCATAATGAGTTTAACAGGATTTGTCGTTTTAAAGTGGGACTTGGTAGCCGGGTATGGTGGTGCACGCCTTTAATCCTAGCACTTGGGAGGCAGAGGCAGGCGGATCTTTGTGAGTTCAAGGCTAGCCTGGTCTACAGAGTGAGTTCCAGGACAGCTGGGGTACAGGGAGACCCTGTCTCGAAAACACCAAAAAATAAAAATTAAAAAAAATAAAAAATAAAGTGGGACTTGGTAGCACACACCTGTAATCCCAGCACTTGGGAGGCAGAAGCAGGGGAATAAGGAGTTCAAGATCAGTCTCAGCTACATACTGAGGCCAGCCTGGGCTACATAAGTCCCTGTCAAAACAAAGACGGAGAGGCAGTGAGTAAGGTTTTTTTTATGCCTTTCATTTTGGTTGTGCTGTGCTGTGGGCACTCAGAGATGCTCGGGGCTTCACTTCCGTTCTTATACTCTCCCCACACATCTGGCACCATCTACAGCCTTCGGCCAGCAGTCTCCACTGACTGTCTGCTTTAACGCCACCCGTTCCACACACACACATCCACCGGGGCTGCTAACAGAGAGTGAAGATGCGGTTTGTGGCCTGCACAGGATTGTAGAGTAGAAAAGCCTTTGCAGCCTCTCCAGAGAAGCAAGATAAATGTCAGGTAAAAGCAGGCCATCCAGAAAGATGACGTCCTCCCCCAAACCTTAAAGGAACAGGGACCCTCTCCACCCTAGAGAGAATTCTGAAAGGGACAGAAAAATGGTAGCCAGGAAAGAGACTCCACAAGAGCCTGGGTTTTCCAGAGCAGCCACAGAGCTGAGGAAATCACTGAAACTTCTGGCTCTTCTTGCTGGCTTCTCAGCCAGGGAGAAAGAATGAAGACAGGGAGACAGCGCACAAGCAAAACACGAGCCAGTGCCATCAGTGGAACATAGCTGCTGGTGGTTTTTTGTTTTCTTTTTCTGGCTTGCTTGTTTGCTTATTCATTTGTTTTGCTTACTAGAGACAGGGAGCACTGCGCCCAGGCTGGCCTTGAACTTACATCAATCCTTCTACCTCAACTTAGGTATTCTGGAATTACAGGTATAAGCAAGCCACCACACATGGCAAATGGAACTTTCTGTTTTTGTTTGTTTGTTTGTTTGTTTGTTTGTTTAAATAAGGGGACAGGGGCTGAAGACATGGCTCAGAGGTTAACAGCACTGACTTCTCGAAGAGGACCTGGCACTAGCAACTGTCTGTAACTCCAGTTCCGGGAGAAACCCATCTCTCTCTTCTGAACTCTGCAGGCATTGCACAACACAGGTACACTTACACACACGCAGGCAATACACTCATACATAAAATAATTAGATAATTAATTATTAATAAAAATAGATAAGAGGCCAGCAAGATGGGCCAGCAGGTGAAATGTAACCTGAATTTGATACCAGCGACCCAGTAAAGGTAGAAGGAGAGAAGCAATTCCACAAAGCTGTCCTCTGATGGCTGCACACACGCACCCCACACACACATCACGCACACACAATTATAATAATAATAGATGTTTATGGAAGGGCTTGAGAATCCGGCCAGAGCAAAGTAGCAATAACCTGTCTTACAAAATAATGGGCTGGGAGTGATGGTGCGCATCTTTACTCCCAGCACTCAGAAGGCAGAGGCAGAGGCAGAGGCAGGCATAGATCTCTGTGAGTTCCAGACCAATTACTAAATAGCAAGTTCCAAATAATAATAATAATAATAATAATAATATAAATTAAAAAATAAAAAAAACAAAAAAATAAAATAAAATAAAATAAAAATAGCAAGTTCCAGGCCAACCAGTGCTACATGGCAGACCCTGTCTCCAAAACAAAGAAAAAGGGGCTGGAAAGATGAGTCAGGGGTTAAGAGCATTATCTGCTCTTACAGAGGTTCCCAGCACCACATGAAGGCTAACAACCATCCATAACTCCAGTTCCAGGGGACCCAACACCCTCTTCTGACCTCCTCCATCATTTTTTTTAAATATAATTTTTTTTATTTTTTTATGTGTATGAATGTACTGTCTGCATGTAGGTCTGTGCACCCATGTTGTACAATGCTGCAGAGGTCAGAAGAGGGCGTCGGATTCCCCTGGAACTGGACCTAAAGACGGCTCTCAGCTGCCATGTGGGTGCTGGGGATCAAACCCGGGTCCTCTGCAAGAGCGGTCGGCACTCTTAACTGCTAGGCCATCTCTCCAGCCCCTCCTCCATCATTTTACAACCTGGGTGCACTGACATACACTCAGGCAATACACATACATGCAGGCCTTTAATCCCAGCACTCAAGAGGCAGAGGCAGCCGGATCTCCTCTGTGAGCTCAAGGCCAGCCTGGTCTACGTTTCGAGTTCCAGGCCAGCTGGGGCTACAGGGAGACCATGTCAGGCAAACAGAATATCACAAATCACTATCTGCAAGTGCATGCTTCTTTAAACCAAAACAGTCCTGGGCAGGTGCTGTCCTGTTTCCTCCTGTACTTTTTCAGGTACATAAACTACAAACTGCAGTCTGAAGTTTTTGCAACCTTGGAAATTTATGAGAACACAGAATTAAAATTTAATTTTTTTCTACAGTTTTTTGTACTGAACCTGCCAAATGACACTTGCTCAGTGTGTACCAGGCTCTAAGACACTTAATACCATTTAGAGACATCATCACCTACAAAATAATTGTACTCTACCAATAATAGAGAAAAGAACTACTTTTTCAAAACAGGCATGGTGGTGCAGGCCAGACCTGAATTCCGGCACTCAGGAGGCAGAGGTAAGAGGAACAGAGTCCAATGCAGCCAGGCTACAGAGTGAGACCCGATCTTTTTTTTTTTTTTTTTTGCCTTTCTGAGAGAGGGTCTCCCTTTAGTCCCAGCTGGCCTGGAGCTTGCTATGTAGACCAGGCTGGCCTTGAACTCAGAGATCCTCCTGCCTTTGCTTCCCAAGTATTAGGATTAAAGGCATGCACCACCATGTCCGGCTTTGTGAGACCGTATCTTAAAAGACTAAAAAGAGCCAGGTGTGGTGGCACAGGTCTTTAATCCCAGTACTCAGAAGGAAGAGGCAGGCAGATCTCTGTGAGTTCAAGGCCAGCCTGGTCTACATAGTGAGCTTTAGTCCCCAGCTGGGACTAAAGGGAGACCCTGTCTCAAACACACACACACACTCTCACACACACACACACACACACACACACACTAACAAGGAAAATAAAATACACCTAAAAAAACAAACAATAAGAGGAGAGGGAGGGAGAAAGAAAGAGAAAGTCTAGTCTTTGTTTTTGTTTGTTTATATCAGGGTTTCATGTACCCCAGGCTGGCCTCAAACTCATTATATAATTGAGGCTGGCCTGGAACTCCAGACACTCCTGCCTCTACTTTCGAGGCTTACTGCCACCAGGTCCGGTTGGCTAATTAACTTTAAAACGGCATTGTATCTACCACCTCCCTCCACATTTTGTATCTTCCCGTAACAAAACTGCCTATTTGAAGAGTTTCCAAAAGTATGATTTTAATTTGGTTTCTATTTGTAAACCAACAATCAAGTTCTCACAATATCAAGTTAGCAGGAGCTAGGGAAATGTTCAGGCAGAAAGGCACTGCCGCACAAGCCCAGCAGCCAGAGTTCCATCCCCGGAACCCACATAAAGGTGGATGCGGAGCTGGAGAAATGGTTCAGGCAGAAAGGCACTGCCGCACAAGCCCGGCAGCCCGAGTTCCATCCCCGGAACCCACATAAAGGTGGATGCGGAACTGGAGAAATGGTTCAGGCAGAAAAGCACTGCCGCACACGCCCGGCAGCCCGAGTTCCATCCCCGGAACCCACATAAGGGTGGATGCGGAGCTGGAGAAATGGTTCAGGCAGAAAGGCACTGCTGCACAAGCCCGGCAGCCCGAGTTCCATCCCCGGAACCCACATAAAGGTGGATGCGGAGCTAGGGAAATGTTCAGGCAGAAAGGCACTGCTGCACAAGCCCGGCAGCCCGAGTTCCAACCCCGGAACCCACACAAAGGTGGATGCGGAGCTGGAGAAATGGTTCAGGCAGAAAAGCACTGCTGCACAAGCCCGGCAGCCCGAGTTCCATCCCCGGAACCCACATAAAGGTGGATGCTGAACTGGAGAAATGGTTCAGGCAGTGAAGGCACTGCCGCACACGCCCAGAAGCCCGAGTTCCATCCCCGGAACCCACATAAAGGTGGATGCAGAGCTGGAGAAATGGTTCAGCAGTTAAGAGGGTTGCTCCGGCTGGAGAGATAGCCTAGCGATTAAGAGCACCGACTGCTCTTGCAGAGGACCCGGGTTCGATCCCCAGCACCCACATAGCGGCTAAGAACCGTCTGTAACTCCAATTCCAGGAGAACTCCAGTTCCAGGGGTATCTGAGACCCTCTTCTGACCTCCGTGGCATTGCACGACACGGGTGCACAAACCTACATGCAGACAGTATATTCATACACACACAAAATTAAATAAAATTTTAAAAAATTTAAGAAAAAAGAGGGTTGCTCCTACAGAGGACCCAAGTTCAGTTCCCAGTACCCACATGGCAGCTAACAACCATCTGAAACTCCAGTTCCGGGGGACCTGATGCCCTTTTCTGACCTCCATGCATACCTGCAGGCATGCAGTGCAATTAAATACAAGCAGGTAGAATACTCAAACACATAAGGTAAAAATAAGGAGCCAGGCATGGTGGTGCACATCTTTAATCCCTACACTCAGGAGGTAGAGGCAGGTGGATCTCTGAGTTCAAGGCCAGCCTGGTCTACACAGAGTGTTCCAGGACACCTTGGACTACAGGGAGACCCTGTCTCAAAAAGACAAAAAATAAGATAAAATAAAATAAAAATAAAAATAAGGAAAGAAAAATCTTGCCAGGTTGGTGTAAGCCTTTAATTTCAGCACTCATGAGACAGAGGCTGGCAGATCCCTGTGAGACTGAGGCCATCCAGGCCTACACAGTCCAAATTCCAGGCCAGCCAGGGCTAGAGAGAAAAAAAGGTGGAAGGAGAATCAATGCCACATAGGTCATATACATGTCACCAAGCCTCCACATGCATGTATATTACACACACACACATATACATTTTTTTTTTTGAGTGGGCAGGAGGGGCACATGCCAGCTTCTGTGATATCCTCTATTCCACCCCTAGCACTTCCCCTCGGAAGTAAGAAAAATTGGCAGGAGGAAATATCAAACTTTACCCCAGGAAAGATGTTCAACTGCACAAATACATGACTGAGACTCACTGCACGCATACAATGCATGCCTTTGATGACCTGTAAGTCACGGAGCAGCAGAGATATTTAAAAATATGTCCAGGCAGGCCAGTTGGGGCTATAGTGAAAGTTTGTCTCAAAAAAAAAAAAAGCCTAGCGGTTAAGAGCGCCGACTGCTCTTACAGAGGACCCGGGTTCAATCCCCAGCACCCACATGGCGGCTGAGAACCGTCTGTAACTCCAATTCCAGGAGAACTCCAGTTCCAGGGAAATCCGACGCCCTCTTCTGACCTCCGCAGCATTGCACGACACGGGTGCACAGACCTGCATGCAGAAAGTACATTCATACACATAAAAATAAAATAAAATAAAATAAAAAAACCCAGCTAGCTCAGTAGGTAAAAGTGCTCAATGAGCAAGCACAGGGCCCTGAGTTCAAATCCTAGCGTGGACTCACATACCTGCAATTCCAGCACTGTGGTGGTGGGGACGGGAAGACCACCCGGGCTGCCAACCTAGCTCCAGGTTTGGTGAGAGGCCCTGTCTCAAGGGAATATGGCAGAAACTGATAGAGAAGGACACCTAATGACCCCCTCTAGCACCCATGCATGCCCCTGCACAAACCTGAGAGAGAGAGAGAGAGAGAGAGAGAGAGAGAGAGAGAGAGAGAGA
>VZQC01013351.1:1761076-1780875 GCA_009823505.1 Rhizomys pruinosus | reverse complement strand
AAAAAAAAAAAAAAAAAAAAAAAAAAAAAACTAAATTTTCCCATCCTACTACAGCATTTATGAGCCTTTTGAATAACATATTTTTCCTCCAAAGAAGAATTTTTTGGCTCTTGCACTATCAACATTTTGAGCCAGATAATTCCTTGTTGTGCACCCCTGTCCTCTGCCCTGAGCCTTATGACGTGTTCAGCCCCATACCTGGCGTGTCCATCCTCCCAGAGCAAATGAAGCCTTTTCAAGACTTCAGTATATTATCAAACGCCCCCTGGGAGAGGGGATGAATAGTTCCCAGACAAGAGTCACTGCTCTGAGTACTGACAAAAAGAAAGCTGCAGGAGCTGGAGAGGTGGAGAGTGGTTAAGAGTACTTACTGTTCTTACAGAGAACCCTAGCTCAGTATCCAGCACCCACACTGCGTGGCTCATGCCTGCCTGTAACTCCAGTTTGAGGGGAGGGAATCCAACACCCTCTCCTGGCCTCCACATACACTTGCAATCACGTGCACACACACATACCCTCACAGAATTTTTAAACAAAAACCTGTAAAGAATTTGCAGCTACGTGTGGTGGTGTACCCTTGGAATCAGACATTGGGAGACAGAAACAGGAGGGCCAGGGTTTCCAGGCTAGCCTGGGCTACATAGGACCAGTCTCAAGAAGCTGAAAGAACGGTTGCTTGATGGGGGAGTGACTGACCAGCATGTGCAGGGCCACTGGTCTTTCCCCAGCTATAAGGCTGTGCTAGTGAAGGGACCCACCGCCCAGCTCAGCAACAGGACACTTTTCCTAGAGTACCTCTGCTCTACTTCCTTCTACATTCTGTGCCACCTTATCATTTTTTTCAAGATTTATTTTTATTTAATGTGTATGAGTGTTTGCCTGAATGTATGTAAGTATACCACATGTGTACCTCGTGCCTGAGGAGGCCAGAAGAGGGTATTGAATTATCTGGAACTGGAGTAACAGGTGGTTGTTAGCCACCATGTGGGTGCTGGGAACTGAACCAGGTCCTCTGCAAGAGCAGCCAGTGCTCTTAACTGCTGAGCCCCCATGCTTTGAGGAGGAAGGGCAGAAGGTCTCATTATGTAGCCCTGGCTGACCTGGAACTCTCCATGGAGACCAGACTGTCTTAGAACTCAGCCTGTGTCTGCCTGAGCTCTGGATTAAAGGAGTGACCACTATGTGTGGGGGTTTTTTTTGCTTTGTTTTCTTATTCATTATCATTTTGTGTATGTAAAAGTACCCATAGTGTCATGAAATGCTGACAGAGGCCAGAGAGGGCACTGGATCCCCTAGATCTGGAGTTAGGGAT
This sequence comes from Rhizomys pruinosus, assembly GCA_009823505.1. NCBI lineage: Eukaryota > Metazoa > Chordata > Mammalia > Rodentia > Spalacidae > Rhizomys > Rhizomys pruinosus. The sequence continues at coordinate 1,779,563 of VZQC01013351.1, read as the reverse complement.
GGCTGTTAACAGTCATGTCAGGGCTGGGAATTAAACCCTGTCCTCTGCAGGAGTAGCCAATGCTCTTAACTGCTGAGCCATCTCTCCAGCCCCTCAGCTTTTTATAAAGGTTTATTTTTATTCATGTGTATGTGTATGAGCATAGCAATACCCAAGGGAGGTAGACAGGGTCCTTTGGATCCCCTGCAGCTGGAGTTACAAGTGTTTGTGAGCCTCCTGGTATAGGTCCTGGGAACTGAGTTTATGTCCTCTGCGAGAGCAGTATGTGCTCTTAACTACTGAGCCCCTATTATATTATTTATTGTATATGTATGTGCGTGATGGGGGGCATACATGCAAAGGCACATGTGTAGAAGTCAGAGCCTGGTCTTTCTTCCTACTTTCATGTGGATTTCAGGGCTTGAAACCCACACCTCACCTTGTATGAATGACATTTCTGCAGGAATGATCACTGAAGGGACTATGGGCTAGACAGCTAGCACCACAGGCAGCAGAATTAGCTGAGCAGCCTGGAGACCCCAGTTGGCTTCCCAGCACCCACATAAAGGCAGAACGAGAGACTTGACTCTACAAAGTTGTCCTCTGACCTCCATGTACACTCGTGCGCACACAAACACACATGCACACACAATAATGATAAATAACAAGTTTAAAGGGTCAGTGGATGACTTTTGTCTTGCAGTTATATTGTATTTAATTAAAAAGATTCACCTGCTCATACTACATTCACGTGAGCTTTCTTTTCTCCTTTTTCATAATTTGTTTTGTTTGGTTTTTTTGAGGCAGGGTCTCATGTAGCTCAGGCTGGACCAGTTTGGCCTCAAACTTGCACGACTTCTGCAGCAACCTCCAAAATGTTGTTACAGGCAACCCACCACAACCAGGCACGGTTTCCTTCAAACCATGAAAAACCGGGAGTACGGCCCGTTGTGATAGCCCAAACCTTTAAAAATTTTTTTTATTAATTTTATTTATTTATGTATGTGTATGAATGTACTGTCTGCATGCAAGTCTGTGCACCCAGGTCGCGCAATGCCGCGGAGTTCAGAAGCAGGCGTCAGATTCCCCTGGAACTGGAGTTCTCCTGGAATTGGAGTTTCAGACGGTTCTCAGCCGCCATGTGGGTGCTGGGGATCGAACCCGGGTCCTCTGCAAGAGCAGTCGGCGCTCTTAACCGCTAGGCCATCTCTCCAGCCCCGATAGCCCAAACCTTTAATCCCAACACTTGGGAGGCATAGGCAGGCAGATCTCTGTGAGATAGAGGCCAGTCTGATCTATATTGCAAGTCCCAAGCCAGCCAGGGCTACATAGTGAGAAACCTATCTCAAAAAGAAAGAGCCGGGCGTGGTGGGATACGCCTTTAAACCTAGCACTTGGGAGGCAGAGGCAGGCAAATCTTTGTGAGTTCAAGGCCAGCCTGGTCTACAGAGTGAGTTCAAGGACAGCTGGGGCTATAGGGAGACCCTGTCTCGGAAAAAAAAAATCTTCACTGGATTGTTGAGACACAGGTAAGAGCTCACAGTGCTGTCTTAACCAAGGGTCCCCTGCTCATGGGCTCCAGTGCACTCAGTCAACAACGCACCACAGGTCAGACCACTGAGCTATTCTAAATACACAGCAAAACGTCATGCTTTGGGGGGAGGCCTGAGGCGGAGGCAGATGGATCTTAAGGCAAACTTGTCATCCAGGGATAAAAATAAATAACAACAAATAAATCACATAATTATGCATCACAATCAAACTTTAGGAAGAATTTGGGCAATTTCAAAGGAAAGGTTAGTCACGGAAGCAAAGACATCTGAGATCAAATTTTAGTTGGTGGCTTGTTGTTTGTTTTTGGTCTTTGAGATTTTGAGACAGGATCTCTCTGTAGCCTCACTATGTAGACCAGGCTGCCCCTGAACACAGATATCCACCTGCCTCTACCTGGGTTGTTTGGATTTTTCTTGGGGGGCGGGGGGTGCTTGCCCAGGATAAGCACAAGCCCCAGCCCCAGGCTGGGAATCAGTTTTCAAGTAGGCAGAAAAGAATTTTAAGGTCCTGCACTCAAAGCTACAAAGGCCCTGAGGTGAAGAAAATCATGACACAGCCCTGACCAAAAACAATACCCAGGCCAGGCAGAGCAGTGGACCCAGGTGACTGGAATCAAAGCAGACATGCTCACATCAATTGTCCAGATCGCTCAGGCTGTGTGACACATACAATGTGGTTCTGATGCAACCTTCACCAGGCCCAGTTAACACACTAAGCTGATCCTGTAAAACAACTGTCTCTCTCTCACTCTCTCTCTCTCTCTCTCTCTCTCTCTCTCTCTCTCTCTCTCTGTCTCCAACACACACACACACACACACACACACACACACACACACACACACACTTTTTACCCCCTTCGCTCTGGGAAGGAATTCCACCCTGGCTGTGAACCACTTCCCACATCAGTTTCAACAGTCAAGTTTAAAGGCCAGAGTCTCACCCTGCTTTTCTTTCCAGTGGCTCCCAGGAAACCGTATCTTTCCAGGCCCTGCCTTTCTCCAACCTTCCTGCCCTCTCCAACTGGCCCAGGGACCCCAGGCAAAGGTAGGACCATCTGTCCTTTGTGGCTTGCTCACATTAAGAGAAGGAACAAGCTGAAAAGCAGCCACAGATTCTGCCCCCAAAGCCTTGTCAGACCCAATCAGCCCAGAAAAAAAAAGTCTGAACACTCCCATACAAACCACACACACACACACACACACACACACACACACACACACACACACCACAACTGAAAATAAAATAAATCTTTTTTAAAAAACTGAGAATGGTCCCTTGCAGTCTCAGAGTCCAGGATTTACAAGTTCCAACCCTAGGCTACACTTCCCATCCCCCCCAACCCAGTAGCCCCAGGCTATGGAGGCCTGCCTTGGGCTGGCCCAGCTCCAAGCTTTCAAAAGTGCTTTCAGTTTCTCTTCAGAGATAAGCCCCACCCCACCCCACCCCAGCGTGCTAAGAGTTCTTACTAGCCAGGGTACTTCCTTCAGGAAGTCATCCTCCAACCCCCACCACCACAGGAGCTACAGGCCCAGTTCCGCCAACTTCTAGTCCCTAGGAAGAAAGGTCTCGAAACACACACACACACACACACACACCCCTGAATATATACACAGACTAGAACTCCACAAGGAAGCCCAGATCTGGCTCAATGCCTGACACCCTACTGGGATCCCCCATAATATTTACTGAATAAATCATCAAATAACAACTGACACTGGGCAGGCCCAGTGGTGCATGCCTTTAATCCCAGCAGAAGCAGATGGATCTAGATGAGAACAACCTGGTCTACATAGTGGGTTCTAGGCCAGCTGGGACTATAGGGAGACCTGTCTCAACAACAACAACAAAAAAGACGTTTCTGGGCCAACAGGGCACTTGCCTCAAAAGCCTGCCAACCTGAGCTGAGTCCTGGAACCCACATGAAAGAGAAGCAAATGCAGTTATCCTGTGACCTCCAGGAGGGCAGGCATACACATACACGTTGACACATATCATACAAACACAGAGAGAGATAAAATGAATCTTTGTGGGTTTTTTTTTTGTTTGTTTTTTTTTTGGTCTTTTTGAGACAGGGTCTCCCGGTAGCCCCAGCTGTCCTGGAACTCACTCTGTAAACCAGGCTGGCCTTGAACTCACAAAGATCCGCCTGCCTCTGCCTCCAGAGTGCTAGGATTAAAGGCGTGCGCCACCACGCCCGGCCTAAAATGATTCTTTTAAAAAATGTGGCACTTTGGGGGCTGGAAAGATGGCTCAGCTGTAGAGAGCACCAACTGCTTTTGCAGAGGACCTGGGTTCGATTCCCAGCACCACATGGTGGCTAAGAACCGTCTTGTGGGTGCTGGGAATCAAACCCCGGTCCTCTAAAAAAAAAAAATGTGGCACTTTCATAAGCCCAACGCTCAGGAAACCCGGGCAGGAAGATCATAAGGCCTACAGACTGAGATCTTGTCTCCAGAAACAGAAAACAAACCCAAACTCCCAATACTTTCTGAATCTCCCAGAAGCAGGAAGAAAGGGTCTTAAATACAGGTTTTACTTTCCTATGAGTTTGTCAGAAAATGTAGCCAAGAAACATCAAATTACAAACTTGAAGTCACATGTCACTGTTCGTGAAACATTTAAAGGGCAGAAAAAATGTCAGCAGCAATGGTGGCCATTAGCACAGTTCCATTCTGTAATCCGAGTGGTAGGGAGACAGAGGCAGGAAGTTCATGAGTTCAAAGCCAGACAGGACAGCCCACAGCCCTGGAGGAGAAGGAAGACAGAATGCATGGAACAACTTCAGGAAAGTTCTCAGATGTGACAGCAACAGCTGGGGGGCAGGCACTGATGATGGGAATGTATGAAACAAGCCGAAAAGGACGAAGCTAGCTTCTCAGGCTCCCACACGAAGCCAGGATGGCTGTGAAGCACCTAGCCCATCAAACACTTGAACTTGCTCGGGGTTGTGTGGGACACTCTCTCCTAGTGCCTGCTACACCTGTGTGGGACGTTCTCTCCCTGGTAACTACTACGCCCTCAGTCCTCTGCATCTGTCCACTGCCACTGGAATCGCACCGGGGGGTTTCCCCTTTGTTAGACACAGTTCTGACTCATCCTAGTGCATTCCTTCCAATTCATCTGTTGGCGTTAATATTTCACAGCTCCCGCCTTGGAAAGTCGTACAACAAACACTGCCCAGGTCTGAACTAGGTAGGGTCTTGTTCCACGGAAAATACTCTCCTGGCACATGCCACGGTTCTAGCAATGTTGCTACTCGGACCCCGGTCCAGAACTCCTGACTGTGCGTGGCATTTGCGGCAGCTCCCCAGCTTTCACCAGCGCTTGGAAAGCATTTCCTATAAACCTACTGGGTGCTCACGCTGGGTGCACCACCTAGGCAGGAGCGGATGACCCACGCAGGAGACTTTCCAGGGCCCTCCGTGTTCCTGCACATACCACAACCAGCACCTCCCACCCAGGCGCGATGTCATCTACCAGGTTTAATCATGCTCCTGTGAAATTCGGAAGCGCCGCTGCGCAGCAGCAGGGGCGGGAACGTGGAAGCTGAGAATTTGACCCTGTTTGCAGCAGGCAGAAGCACGCGGGAGGTGTCTGCGTGTGAGTGCGTCTCTTCTTGGCCTCAGCCACAGGCCGCAGGAGCAGACCAGGCCAAGTCCCCGCCCCCCTCAGCTGTCACCCTGTCAAAACAAAGCCGCGGCCGCAGCGCAGAGCCAGGGGGCCCCGCGGCCAGGGGAGCACAGCCCCCCACATGCGCGTCTGCAGCTGGAGCCCACGGGGTGCCCGGGGCCGGCGGGGAGGGCGGGTGGCACGAAAACGCCGTCCTCAAACTGAGCAGTGGCACTCGCCGCCCTGGGCTGTCACCTTGCCAAACCCTGTTTACACCCGGAGCGCCTGGGACCGCGCTGCCACTAAACAAGTAATAACCCAATAATGACAGGGCTGTCACCGCGCGGCCCCGGCCACACGGCGCCGCGGGACCCTGGCCTGGGGCTGCGCCCACCTCCCCGGCGGAGCTCCGCCCTCGCCTCCAGCAGCGCCAGGATTCCGGGAGTCTCCAGCGCCCGGGCTCCGGACCCCAGATCCTCCTAGTGGGGCGCGGGGGGGGCCGGATTCCCCACGTCCCCCCAAAAGATGCAAACGATCTTCCCCACTGCGGCTGCTCCGCCGCCCCAGGCGCAGTTCCAGTCCGGGAAAGTGGCTCCCGCGAGCTCCTGCAGAGCAACAAAGCCCGCGGGCGGCCGGGGCGCCCAGGCCGGACCCCGGGGCACCGCGCGCCGCAGCCCCGGCTCCCCGCAGCCCGCGCCCGGCAGCCGGGACGCTCCACCCGGAGCCGCGCGCGCACCGCGCCGGCACTTCCGCGGTGGCGGTGGGGGAGGGGCCGCCCGCCCGCGGCCGGGGTCCCCGCGCCTACCTTGCAGGCGGAGTACACGCCGAGTTTCTCCAGTTTCTTGGCCCGCGGGGCGGAGCGCAGCTGCGCCTTCTTCAGCGCGATCCGGGCCGAGCCGCCGCCGCCGGGTCCCTCGGCCGTGCCCGCCGCGGCCACCGCGGTCGCCGGCCCGCAGGACGCAGAGCCCCCGGCGGCGGCGGCGGACACGGGCCCCGGGGAGCCGTGCGGGGGCGCGGGCGGCAGCGCAGGGGCCCCGGCGCCTGCAGCCTCGGCCATGCCGCCCCGCCCGTCGCCGGCCGCCGCCAGGGTCCCCGCGGGCGCCGGGGCCGAGCAGAGACCCTCCCCCGGCCGCCGCCCTGCGCCCTCCCCGCCCCCGCCGCGCCGCGCAGCGCCTGCCGCGCCGCGGGCGATCTGCGGCCCCGCCGGGCGCGCTAGGACCCGCGCCGGCTGCCCGGGGCCCGCATGCCGCGCGCACGGCTCCCCGCCCGGGCCCGCGGCTGCAGCGCACGCACCTGCCGCCCCGCGTCCGCGGGCTGCGCCCTCCGCCCGCCTCCCGGCCACCCCACTTCCTCTACCCTAGCGGGAGCCGGAAAAAAAACGCGCCTGCAGCACGCGTCCGCCGCGCGGCCTCCCTTTGTTGCCCGCGCCCCTGGATCACGGCGCGAGCCGTTCCATTTCTGAAAGACTTTCGGTGCAACTTTTTCTTTAAGAATTCCTCCTCGCTCGTCCCCTCCCCTGCCGGCCTGGGAACACAGCCTGACCGAGGCGGGGAAAGAATCAGTCGTTTGTGCCGCGGGGCTAGTGGAGCACGCGGGTGGGTCGGAGGGAAAATGAAGCGCGTGGAAAAAGTTTGAATGCGGATTTGCCTGCAGGGTTCACCCGGGTTGGCAGGACGGCCGTCTGGAACTGATGGTCCCCGTGGTGTTAGTTTGCAAAGCTGGCCTGTGAGTTAACCAGGAAAAGAGAAAGAAGGCAGACCTGGAGAGTATTGATTTTGACTTGAATCTATTTAATAAGCCAAAGGCGGAATGTTTCAACGGATACTAAAACTGTTAAACACTATTGTTAGCATTGTCGCCCATGACAGCCAGGGCAGTGTTTGGAAGTTATGCACTACTGGGTAAAGAAAAAAAGGTTACTAATTAAAAAAAAATTTTTTTTGTAAGAAAGTTGTTCACCATTGGTCAATGCCCCTAAAGCAGCTTCGCAAAGCCCAGCACTGTTGGCTCCGTGGGGCAGTGCCCTGCTTCGGCAGAGGTGTTCTCACAGGGATCTCGACATGATCTGTTTGTGATTAGTGGTCTCGCCCTCTTCGTAGCCCCCGTCCAGCTCTTGCCTTAAGGGGCCTGGGGGTGTGCCTTGGAAATTCTTGTCCCATCCTGTTTATTGCGGTTCGTTTTTCGAAATTCGTTTTCCAGATTCTGAGTCCTTTCCAGTTGTCTTTGCTGGCTGGTATGTGAACCCGGTCAGGGAGGCTGTAGGTGTAGAAACTGATACTAAGCCTGAGGGAAGGAAGAAGAATCTACCTGCTCTGAAATGGCAGCTACTTACTATACTAGCTTCAGGACCAGTCCTGTGTCTTTCTCACCCTTAGTAGGATGTGAAAGCTCACACCTATTATCTAGCACCCAAGAGGCAGAGGCAGGAGGATGACCATGAGTTCCAGGATAGCCTGGGCTACAATGTGAAACCTTGCCTCCCTCAGTACATAAACATGCCTTTAATCCCAGCATCTCAGAGGCAGAGGCAGGCAGATCACTGTGAGTTCCAGGCCAGCCAGGTTTCCATAGTGAGACCATGTTATAGTAATTAATTAATTGATTTAAACTTACTTTGGAGCCGGGCGTGGTGGCGCACGCCTTTAATCCTAGCATTCGGGAGGCAGAGGCAGGCGGATCTTTGTGAGTTCAAGGCCAGCCTGGTCTACAGAGTGAGTTCCAGGACAGCTGGGACTACAGGGAGACCCTGTGTCGAAAAGACAAAAAAAAAAAAATTAGTTTGGTCTTAAAATTATTTCTCTCTGCTATTCCTCCACAGTCTTACTCCAGTGGTCTGGGGGAGGGGGGTATTTTGTTTTTTACTTCATTAAATCAGAATACTACTTACTGGCGAATCAGGGTTCTTTCTTGTAGGTTCTTAGTGGCATCCCATCTTGGAATTTTAAAGCAGTGCCTGGAGAGATGGCTCAGCAGTTAAGAGCACTGGCTGCTCTTGCAGGAGACCCTGGTTAAAATCCCAGCACCAGCTTGGGAGGCAGAGGCAGGCGGATCTTTGTGAGTTCAAGGCCAGCCTGGTCTACAGAGTGAGTTCCAGGACAGCTGGGACTACAGGGAGCTCAAAAAGACCAAAAAAAAAAAAAAGAAGAAGAAAAATCCCAGCACCCACTGGCAGCTAACAACATTTTATAACTCAGTTCCATGACACTGGATGCATAATATATATATATATATATATATATATATATAGTGAGCTCCAGGACAGTGACAGCTATTGGTAGACCCTGTCTCCAAAAAAAGACCAAAAAAAAGAAGAAAAAGAAAAACGGGCAATCTTCCCAGTGAAGATCTTCAAGCCCCTGCAGGAGTGTAGGAGGGAGGGGCCTCTGGTGCATATCTAACTGCTTCCATCTCCTTTATGTGTACCCCATCCGGTGACACCCCCTCACCCCTTCATAAGGGGTAATCTGGCCAGGTGATTGACAGGCAGAGTTTGATGAACTCTAGGGAAAGGATTATAGTTTGACTGTGCAATCTTTATACTGTCTTGGGCCTAATGTCATGTCTTTACCCAGAATGAAAGACATACTTGAGATCTCATTCTTTTCTTCAAAAATTATGAAACAGGGCTGGAGAGATGGTCTAGCCGTTAAGAGCACCAATGGCTCTTACAGAGGACCGGGTTCAATCCCCAGCACCCACATGGCGGCCGAGAACTGTCTGAAACTCCAATTCCAGGAGGACTCCAGTTCCAGGGGAATCCGACACCCGCTTCTGACCTCCGCGGCATTGCACGACACGGGTGCACAAACCTACATGTAGGCATTCATACACATACAGAAATAAAAATTTAAAAAAAAAATCATGAAACAGTCTGTAACTTCAGTTCTAGAGGAACCAGTGATGCCTAAATTAATTAAATAAATAGTGCCCGCTGGGCGTGGTTGAGCATGCCTTTAATCCTAGCACTTGGGAGGCAGAGGCAGGCAGATCTTTGTGAGTTCAAGGCCAGCCTGGTCTACAGAATGATTTCCAGGACAGCTGGGGCTACAGGGAGATGGTTTTGAGTGGTGGCTCAGACTTGCAACCCCAGAAAGCATGAGGCTGGGAGTTCAAGACTACCCAGGTCAGCTGTGCTATATAGTCTGGAACTCTACCATCAAGAGAAAAAAAAAATTAAGAATTAAAATGAGCTTTTCTGAGAATCACAAAAACTTTGAGGCCAGCCTGGTCTCACATAGAGTTCTAGGACAGATCCTGTAGTTCCAAAACCAAACTAATTAAAGAAATTTTTTTTTTTTGGTCTTTTTGAGAAAGGGTCTCACTTTAGTCTCACCTGCCCTGGGACTCGCTCTGTAGACCAGGCTGGCCTTGAACTCACAGAGATCCACCAGTCTCTGCCTCCAAAGAGCTGGGATTAAAGAGGTGTGCCACCACACCCGGCTTAATTAAAGGAATTTTAAAAAGAATTGCTGGTTGGGTGTGGTGGCACACACCTTTAATCCCAGTACTCAGCAGGCACAGGCAGGCAGATCTCTGTGCAGTCAAGGCCAGCCTGGTCTACAAAGTAAGTTCCACCACACCTGAGGCTATAGGAAGACCCTGTCTCAAAAAGACAGAAGAAGAAGAAGAAGAAGAAGAAGAAGAGGAGGAGGAGGGAGGAGGAGGAGGAGGAGGAGGAGGAGGAGGAGGAGGAGGAATTATTGCTGGGCATGGCGATGGGATGGGTACCTGCTGTCCCAGCACTTTGGAAGCTGAGGCAGACAAGTTGGAGGTTTTGACTGCAGGACATAGAGAAACAGAGCTGGAACTAACTGGAAAAACTTGCTGGCTAGTTTTCATAGTGCCAGAAAGTGCTGAACAGGCTGCTGGGGGAACTGGGGGAACAGACATCAATGGTTTGATCTAGCAGTGAACCCTGACTGCTATAATACCAGCCTGCCAGCCTGCCAGGCAAGATGCAGTCACTCATGCAATAGCGGCATGAGTGTATGGTGGTACCTAACCACTTTCACCTTGGACCTGAGGCCTGCTGCACTGGAGGGAATTCATGCCTGGTACTGTAACCCCTCTCAAATGCCCTTGAATTGGGTGAAACTGCAACTGTTATTTTGCTAGATAGACATGCTTTCAAACTACTTTCAAAATATTTGTATTTATTTATTTATTTATTTATTTATTTATTTATTTTTTGGTCTTTTCGAGACAGGGTTTCCCTGTAGCCATAGCTGTCTGGAACTCACTCTGTAGACCAGGCTGGCCTTGAGCTCACAAAGATCCGCCTGCCTCTGCCTCCCAAGTGCTAGGATTAAAGGCGTGCGCCACCACGCCCGGCTCCAAATATTTGTATTTATATCCATAGACAAATGAATGTGTTTCTCGGCCTTTTCTGCTATCTTTTATTCATTTATTTATTATTTATGTGTATAAATGTACTGTCTGCATGGTAGGTTTGTGCACCCGTGTCGTGTAATGCCGCAGAGGTCAGAAGAGAGTGTTGGATTCCCCTGGAACTGGAGTTCTCCTGGAATTGGAGTTACAGACGGTTCTCAGCCGCCATGTGGGTGGTGGGGATTGAACCCAGGTCCCCTGCAAGAGCAGTGGGCGCTCTTAACCGCTAGGCTATCTCTCCAGCCCCTCTCGGTCTTTTCTAAAGAAGCAGCGGGCAGCAGTTAATGCTGACTCATGACTAGGCGAGTAGTGCTGAGAGCAAGACTCTGTTGAGTGGTGAACCCTAATGGCATATTACACCACGCCCCCGTCAGGGAACATTGTGAAGAGGGGAATTGGGACTAAAAAGAATGTTAAACCCGGAAGATGGGGAAGAGAGGGGGTCATGCCAGAAGAGCGATGAAATGCCTGCTGCACTCAGGAACTCAATGCAGCTGCAATTCTCTGCACAAGATCAGGCTAGCAAGATCACTCAACATCCCTGCAGGCAGTCCTAATTGGATTCAGGGAGTCACCCGCGCACACACACACAAAAAGACAGGAAAGGGCTGGAGAGATGGCCTAGCGGTTAAGAGCGCCGATTGCTCTTACAGAGAACCGGAGTTCGATCCCCAGCACCCACATGGCGGCTGAGAACTGTCTGTAACTCCAATTCCAGGAGAACTCCAGTTCCAGGGGAATCCGACACCCTCTTCTGACCTCCGAGGCCCTCTTCTGACCTCCGCGGCATTGCACGACACGGGTGCACAAACTTGCATGCAGACAGTACATTCATACACATACGGAAATAAATAAAATAAAAAAAATTTTTTTTAATTAATAAGAAAAAAAAATAAAAAAAAAAAGCTGTTCACCACAACAACTGTCGATCTAACATTAAAAAAAAAAAAAGTCAGGAAAGCAGGAAGGTAAGTGTTATGGGATGTTGGATCACCAAGAAGTATTGTATAGGTGGGCATGGTGGTCCAGGCCTTTAATCCCAGCTCTCAGGAGGCAGAGGTAGATGGATCTCTGAGATCTAGCCCAGTCTGCATAGCAAATGCCAGGCCAGTCAGTCAGGGCTATATAAAAAAAAAAAAAATGGAGGCAGGCAAGATGATAAAAATGGCAGCTGAGGGGCTGGAGAGATGACCTAGCGGTTAAGAGCACCGACTGCTCTTGCAGAGGACCCGGGTTCGATCCCCAGCACCCACATGGCAGCTGAGAACTGTCTGTGACTCCAATTCCAGGATAACTCCAGTTCCAGGGGAATCCAACACCCTCTTCTGACCTCCGCGGCATTACACGACACGGGTGCACAGACCTGCATGCAGACAGTACATTCATACACATGAAAAATAATAAAAATTTTTTAAAAATGGCAGCTGAGACTTACAACCTGAATTCCATCTCCTGGTCCCACATGGTAGGAGAGAATGGACCCCTGCAGGTTGTCCTCTGACCTCCTCTAATGGGCTGTGGCATTGGCCCACCTACTGTCCACTCATAAATCAAAATGTAATAAAAATAGAATAAACTAAAATCAAACAGTAAGAATTAGTATACATAAAACAAATATATCAACTCTAGCTAATGGCATTCCTGCTAGAATCCTAGGCTGCAGTTGAAGAAGCACTTAGTACCTTTGCCAAAAGCACCAACCACTCATTTGGACCCAGCAGGTAACAAATTAAGGGGAGAATGATAGTTCTGCTTTCACCTGTGTCTCTCTCATTTTTTTTTTTTCCATGTGGCCTTTTTGAGACAGGGTCTCCCTATACTCCCATTTGACTTGGGACAATGTAGACCAGGCCGGCCTAGGTCTCACATAGATCAGCCTGCCTCTGGGTAAGGACTGTTGGTATTAAAGGTATGTGCCCCAATTCTGGCTTCATGTTGTGTTGTTTTATTTGTTTGTTTGTTGTTTGTTTTTAAAACAAGGTCTCAACTTTGTAACCTTGGTAGGTCTGGAATTTACTATGTAGATCAGGCTAGCCTTGAAGTCACAGAGATCTGTCTGCCTCTGATTTCCAATTGCTGGGATGTACTACCACACCTGACCTGGCCTTAACTTTAGCTGAAGGCCTGGAGATAAATCCACATTCTTCACCTTTCCTCTGGAGTCTCCTTGAACGCTCCCCTAAAGGATGTTTATGCACAATGTCAAGGCCACAACTGAAGCATAAGTGAGTTGGCAATAGCCTTTAGCCCTCAAGCAATAAAGACCATCTGCTAGAGCCTGAGCTGGGCCAGGGAACCAGGAAACCGCTTTTTTTTTTTTTTTTTTTTTTTTGTCTTTTTGAGACAGGGTCTCCCTGTAGCCCCAGCTGGCCTGGAACTCGCTCTGTAGACCTGGCTGGCCTTGAACTCACAAAGATCTGCCTGCCTCTGCCTCCTGAGTGCTAGGATTAAAGGCCACCACGCCCGGCCATTGCTCTCTTTTAAACCTAAATAAACTATGTCAGTAAGCTGAAGACAGACTTGGGGGTCACTGGACCCCTTTTTCTGTTTTTTTTTTTTGTTGTTGATTTGTTTTCTCAATGTTGCCATATAGAAACAAATCTTGCTGGGCGTGGTGGCCCATGCCTTTAATCCCAGCATTTGGGAAGCAGAGGCAGGCGGATTTTTGTGAGTTCAAGGCCAGCCTGGTCTACAGAGCGAGTTCCAGGCCAGCTGGGGCTACAGGGAGACCCTGTCTTGAAAAGACCAAAAAAGCTATTTTATTCCCTTTTTATGACCTCTTGTTCATCTGTTTTTATTTTAGTAACTAGGACGTAAAGTATGAATGTAATATATTAAGATGCCAAGACTGTCATATTCATGATAGGATCTATTCCATGGTTGTAGTGCATGTCTTCAGGGTTAGTCTTGTAACTGTTAAATATCAAGAAGTAAAATAACGTCATTGTTTCTATTACTAACATTAAAAATTGTGTGTAAATTGTATAAAATTACTCAGTAAAAATGTTTATATAATTTTTATTTTATTAAGCATGCTTAATTATTCAAAACATAGAAAATTGTGTAGCATTTATAATAGATGAAGTATTGTTATCCCTGCATGAGTGTAATGTTGATATGAAAAAGTCAGTAATAAAAATAACAATTATGGAAAAAAATTAAAAAAAAAAAAAGAGTGCTTGCCTTACATGCACACAATCCTGGGTTTGATCCTCAGCCCAGCATAAACTGGATGTGGGGGCATACCCATGATCAGTCATCCCTTGGGAGGTGATAGACTCAAGAACAGAAGTTCAAGGTCATCCTTAGCTATCTTGGAAGGTCCAGGCCAGCCTGGACTACATAACAAAACAATGTCAAAGCCTAGTCAAGCCTAGTTAAAATGAAAGTGTGGGGTGGAAAACCTCTCTAATTACCCATGGTCTTAGTTGATGTACTGGGGATACGGGTTCCAGTGCAACTTGTTGGGGTTACTGGAGCCAGGGCTTTTTGTATTAAAAACTCCAGTTAGGGAGAGTACGTTTAGTGGTTAAGAGCACAAGCTGGCCACTCGGGAGGCAGAGGCAGATGGATCTGGTGAGTTCAAGGCCAGGGTGAGTTCAAGGCCAGCCTGGTCTACATAGCAAGCTCCAGTCCAGCTGGGACTAAAGGGAGACCCTGCCTCGAAAAGAAAAAAAAAAAAAACAAAAAAAACTCCAGTTACAACGTCTGCATGAGCACTGTTTTAATGCTAAGTCCTTTGGATGCATCAGAAAATAAGATGTTCAGATGGGCCATAGAGTGGACAGACAGTTGAACAGAGACATAGTAAAGCAAGTAGAACTGTAAGTGTGGGATCACTCCAGCTTCCCTGTGAGTTTGAAAGGCCAGCCTGGTCTACAGAGCGAGTTCCAGGCCCGCTGGGGCTACAGAGAGACCCTGTCTCAAAAAGACAAAAAAAAATTTTTTTTTTCATGGGGCTGGAAAGATGGCCTAGTGGTTAAGAGCGCTGACTGCTCTTGTAGGGGACCCTGATTTGATTCCCAGCACCCGCATGGCGGCTGAGAACCGTCTTTAACTCCAGTTCCAGGGGAATCCAACACCCTCTTCCGACCTCCGAGGCATTGCACAACACAGGTGCACCAACCTACATGCAGACAGTACATTCATACACATAAAAAATAAATAAATTGGGGCTGGAGAGATGGCCTAGTGGTTAAGAGCTCCGACTGCTCTTGCAGAGGACCTGGGTTCAATCCCCAGCACCCACATGGTGGCTGAGAACCTTCTTTAACTCCAGTTCCAGGGGAATCTGACTCCCTCTTCTGACCTCCATGTCATTGCACGACATGGGTGCACAAACCTACATGCAGACAGTACATTCAATACACATACAAAAATAAATAAATAAATAATATAAATAAATAAATAAATTATTTTTTTTCTTTTTCTTTTTTTTAATTTTTGGTCTTTTCGAGACAGGGTCTCCCTGTAGCCCCAGCTGTCCTGGAATTCACTCTGTAGACCAGGCTGGCCTTGAACTCACAAAGATCCACCCACCTCTGCCTCCCAAGTGCTAGCATTAAATTTTTTTGGTATTTTTGAGTCAGGGTCTACCTTTAGTCCCAGCTGGCCTGGAGCTCACTCTGTGGACCAGGCTGGCCTTGAGCTCACAGATCTGCCTGCCTCTGCCTCCCAAGTGCTGGAATTAAAGGCATGTGCCACCACACCCAGCAAAAATTTTCATTTATTTTTAATTTTTAGTGTTTTGAAACAGGTTCTCCTGCAGCTTAGGTAGACCTCAAAAGTACTATGTAGCCAAGGCTGGCCTGGGATGTCTGACCCTCCTGCCTCTACCTCCCCAGAGCTGGGATTACAAGCTTGTACTCCCAGGATCAGTCCATCGTTCTCTTCCTTCCCCCTCCTCCTTCCTTCTTTTCTCCTTCTCCCCATTTCCTCCCCACCTAAAACTCACTTGTATCTCAGACTGGCCTTGAACTTAAAGTAATCCTCCTGCCTCCACCTCTCAAGTGCTGGGATAATAAGTGTGTGTGTGTGTGTGTTTCACTTTATTTATTTATTTATTTATTTATTTATTTATTTATTTATTTTGGTCTTTTTGAGACAGGATCCCCTTTAGTCCCAGGTGGCCTGGAGCATGCTATGTAGACCAGGTTGAACTCACAGAGATCTGCCTCTGCCTCCCAAGTGCTGAGACCAGGCCAGGCTTCAGGCTTTTTTTTTTTTAGATAAGATCTCCCTTGCCTGGAATTTACCTTACTGTGTAGACCAGGCTGGCCTCAATCTCACAGAGATCTGCCTGTCCCTGCCCCCCAAGTGCTGGGATTAAAGTCCAAATTTGTGTCCCTCCTCTCCCCTGCTTTGGTATAGGGTCTTGCTAAGTTACTCGACCTGGCCTTGAACCCACAAAGTAGAGCAGGCCTCTGCCTCCCAAGTACTGGGATTCTAGGAAGTCAAACCATAACTGCAGACCTTCTACCTAAGTCTCCTTGACTTTATAAGTAATTTCACAATTGCCAGAAAAAAAAAAAGAGCTGGGTTTGTAGTAAATATTTGGGGGTTGTTGTTTTTTATTTGTTTGCTTGGTTGGTTTTAGTTGTTCACTTTGTTTTGTTGTTGAGGCAGGGTCTCAGTGTAGCCCCAGCTGGCCTGGTACTCATTATGTAGACCAGGCTGGCCTTGATCTCACAAGGAACCACCTGCCTCTGCCTTAGGCTGGTACTATCACGGCCCTAGGTAAAATACTTATCAATTACCTGCTTCAACCTCAGATGTGTAGCACCATCCCCCTAGGTAAAATATTTGTCAATCATCTGCTCTAACCTGTGTTCTACCAACATCTGCTCTCCACAGTGCTGGATTTTTTTTTTTTTTTTTTTTAGTACTGGATTTTTAAAGTATAAATGAAACCACAGCCCTACAATTCCCGCAAACTCTCAAATTCCTGCAACTCTCCCATGACTTCTAACATTTAAAATAGAATCTCAACTCCATAGTGTCAGATCACAGAGCATGAAGCTGGAAAGACCCACCTTTCCTGCCTTCACAGAATACACAATGCAGACCGTCCCTAGAAGTTCATACCAACAATCTCAGCTCTTAGGAGGCAAAGGCAGAAAGATTACCACAAGTTTGAGGCCAGCCTGGTCTACATAGCAAGTTCCAGGAGAGCCAGGGCTTCTGAGTTAGATCCTGTCAAAAGACAGAAAACAAGACTAGGAACGTAGCTGAGTTTAGAACAGTAATTATGTAGCGTACATGAAGCTTTCTTCTATCCCAGCACTGTAAGGTGGCACACACCTAGTAATCCGTGCACTCAGGAGGTAGAGGCAGGAGGGTCACAGTTCAAGATCATTCTAGGTTAGATGAGATTTGGTCTCAAAAAAGAAAAATTTGGGGAGGTAAGATGACTTAGGCCAGAGGCATGGGAGTGCACACACAGGAGGCCAAGAAGGAAGTTCATTTCACCTTTGAAGAAAAGGTGGCTTGATATCTGGTTTCTCTTCACTATGGTGTGAAATTGTACCCATTTGGCCCTCTGCTTTTTTTTTTCTGCTTTTCACCTACAATATAGTATTGAATAAGCTATATGAGCTAGCTATTTAGTGTGTGTGTGTGTGTGTGTGTGTGTGTGTGTGTGTGTTCTCAAATGCACGTGGGGGTCAGAGAACAATCTGTGGGAGTTGTTTTTTTTCCGTCCCTTCCACCATGTGGATTGAACACAGGTTACAGGCTTAGCAGCGAGGGCCTTTACTCACTGAGTCATCTCCCACCTACATGAGCTACTGAACACTTTAGTATAAAATAGGCTTTGTGGGCCAGGCATGATGGCACACACCTTTGATCCCTGCACTTAGGAGACAGAAGCAGGAAGATCTCTGTGAGTTCCAGGCCAGCCTTGTGTACAGAGGGAGTTCCAAGCCTGCAAGCTGAGGCTACAGGAAAACCTTGTCTCAAAAAAGAAAAAAAAAAAAAAAAAAATTAAAAAAGGCTTCAAGTTAGTTAGATGGTTGGCCCAAAGATAAGATAATGTATGTGTTCTCTTTTTTTCCAGCAGAGACAGAGGAACTGGCTGAAATCTCCCCCTTGCTAAGCACAGTGCTAAAGTCTAACCCCAGCCCTTTACATCTTACTTTCAGACAAGGTCTCACCAGTTTGCCCAGGTTGATCTTGAACTTGCTCTGTTACCCAGGCCAATAAAACATGGGCAATCCTCCTGCCTCAGCCACTCATGTAGCTGCAATTACGCACTTCCCACCAGGGTGGCTACTGTGAGCATTCAAAGTGTTCTTAAAGTATGGGATTATCAGTCACATTCTGTAAGTTGGCCTATTGGATGCATTTTTGGTTTTGGAGACGCCAGCTTGCTATGTAGCACTGATTGTTTTAAACACAAACAGATAAACTCATTTCCCCAGTGAACCTTCTGTTTGCAAAGAAAATACATCAGACTTGGAAGGTATGAAACCCATAGTCTTCTGCAGTGAGGCTGACTTGTTACTTTTATTTTATTTATTTATTTATTTATTTATTTATTTATTTATTTATTTATTTAGAGACAAAGTCTCCCTATAGCCCCAGCTGGCCTCGACTCTGTAGACCAGGCTGGCCTTGAACTCATAGGGATCTGCCTGCCTCTGCCTCCTGAGTGCCACCATGCCCTGCTTAAAGAGGGTTCTTAGCCAACACGTGGGTGCTGGGAATCCAGAATCTGGGTCCTCTGCAAGAGCAGTCGGAGCTCTTAACCGCTGAGCCATCTCTCCAGCCCCAACTTGTTACTTTTATAATACCGTACATGAGTATCTATTGCTGAAACAACTTGAAAATTATATAAGCAAAGTCACATCTTCAAAAGAACCACATTTTGGAATGACCTAGATTTTCTGAAACAATCTGAATATCATGAAATTTATTCTTTTTTTTTTTTTTTTAATTTTATTTTTTTCTGTATGTGTAT
>VZQC01013351.1:1739634-1752240 GCA_009823505.1 Rhizomys pruinosus | reverse complement strand
CTACACAGTGTGTGTCTTCTATGCAGGCATGCCTGTGGCAAAAGATAATTTATAAACTAGGCACTGTAAGACATTAGTGATAACCAGTAAAAAGCAATTCTTTTTTTTTTTTTTTTTTTTTGTCTTTTTCGAGACAGGGTCTCCCTGTAGCCCCAGCTGTTCTGGAACTCACTCTGTAGACCAGGCTGGCCTTGAACTCACAAAGATCCGACTGCCTCTGCCTGGTGAGTGTCAAGTGCTAGGATTAAAGGCGTGTGCCACCACACCCAGCTCCGCAATTCTTTTTTTTAATTAAGAATTTAATATAACAGTAATAAAACAGCATTGTTTATAGATGGAATACCTAGCAAATAACAGAAAAATTCAATTGAGAGATACGTTTTCAGGCTGGAGACATTTTATGTTTGTTCTTTCTGGACTGTTTCCCATTGATACATTAAAAAAATTTTTTTTATTTATATATACATTTTTTATCAAATCTAGACCCATGTCCCCCGCCCTATCCCCCTACCCTACCAGACCTCATGCATTCTGCCAAACATGTTTTTCATCTAAAAGCAATTCTTTTTTTTTTTAATTTTTTTTATTTTCACATGTGTATGAATGTATTGTCTGCATGTGGGTCTGTGCACCAGTGTCGTGCAATGCTGCGGAGGTCAGAAGAGGGTGTCGGATTCCCCTGGAACTGGAGTTAAAGATGGTTTTCAGCTGCCATGTGGGTGCTGGGGATTGAACCCGGGTCCTCTGCAAGAGCAGTCAGTGCTCTTAACCGCTAGGCTATCTCTCCAGCCCCTAAAAGCAATTCTTTTATGAGTGTTTTCCCTGCATTTATGTAAGTGCACCCATGTCATACAATGCCCGTGGGGGCCAGAAGAGGGCGATGGATACTCTAGAACTGCAGTTATGGACAGTTGCTAGCTGTCATGTGGATTCTGGGAACTGAACCCAGGTCCTCTGCAAGAGCAGCCAGTGCTCTTAATCACTGAGCCTGCTCTCCAGCCCAGTAAAAGAATCCTAATAATTATAGTAATGTGCCATAATGGCGGCTTTATGAATGTGCTTTCTTACTGAAGTCACCTCATTGTTTCTTTTTGTTTTTGTCGTGATGTGTGGGGTTTTTTGGTTGTTGCTGCTGCTGTTGTGAGACAAGTTCTTGCTTTTTAGCCCTGGCTGGCCTGAATGCTCTATGTAGACCAGGCTTGCCTCAAACTCACTGAGGCCTCCCTCTGCTGGGATTAAAAGAGCACACCACCACACCCCACTCTGTTATTTATTTTGTTTTTTTTGTTTTTTGTTTTTTTTGGCCTCCCTGTAGCCCCAGCTGTCCTGGAACTCACTATGTAGGCCAGACCCAAGAGCTAGGACAAAAAGACAAAACACCACCACACCTGTCTTTGTTAGGTTCATTTTTGAGGGGAGACTCAGTGCAAAGGGGAAAAAAAGTCAGGACTCAGATGAGAAGGAAGTTGGGTTTATTTCAGGCATGGTGGCTGGCCTTCCTGTGTCGGGATTAGGATGACCAGCAAACAATATGTCCCAAAGTGACAGTTTTTATACCCAAGCACACAAGGAAGTGGGCTTACAATGAAATGGGTGTGGGAAGGTAGGGGGATGGGCGTAGGTAGATCAGTGGCTGATATCAGAAGAAGCACCTGGAGATAAACTGAGGCTTGTGACCTGTATCAGTAGGAGCCTGATGGAACTTCTACCTCACCTGGCTTCCTGGAAAAATCCCCAATTTAGGTGGCCTTATAGCCTTAGTCTTGTTTGTCTTTTTTTTTTTTTTCTTTAGTGAGAGAGATTTATTTATTTTATTTATTTTTTTTTTTCTGGTCTTTTCGAGACAAGGTCTGCCTGGAGCTCTAGACTGTCCTGAAATTCACTATGAAGACCAGGCTGGCCTTGAACTCACAAAGATCCGCCTGCCTCTGCCTCTCAAGTGCTAGGACTAAAGGCGTGCGCCACCACGCCCGGCGAGATTTATTTATTTTATATGCATGACTATTTTGCCTGCATTTATATAAGTGCACCTATGTTGAGCAATGCCTGCAGAGGCTAGAAGAGGGTATCAGATCCCCTGGAAGTTACAGATGGTTGTTAGCTGTCATGTGGATGCTGGGAACTAAACCCAGATCTTCTGTAAGAGCAGTCAATGTTCTTGACTAGGAACCATCTCTCTACAACCCCTCTCCCCCCACCTTTATTTTTTAAAGACAGGGTCTTCCTATATAGCCCAGGCTGTGGCCTTCAACTTGCAAGGATCTTCATGCTTCTGCCTCCTTGTTTCAGAATTATAGGCCTTCTGGGGATGCTGGGGGTCACTTGTAGAAGAGAGATAATGAGCAGGGATCAACAGGCTGCCAGGGGAGGGCAAGGCTATGGAGGTAGAGGCCTCAGTGAAGGGAAGGAGAGAGAGAGAGAGAGAGACAGAGAGAGACAGAGATCTTTTGAGAACAAGAACATGTCTCGAGGTGAGGCTGGAGGGTCAGACTTTGGCCACATCTCTTTGCCTGATGGGTCACAGTGAGACCATTGACCTTTACTCCCCCCATCCCCCCCCAGTGCTGCCAGCAGCATGACAGGATCAGAAAATAAACTGAAAAGGAAAAACAAACAGAAGAAACTTGGCTCTTACAAGGGTGGCATTGTCCTGTGACCCTTCCTCCCGCCTTCATCTGCAGCCGGCTCAGAGGCTCCTCCTCCTCCGAACAGACTAGAAGGGCCAGTCCAGGGCTTGTGGGTTGAAGGGCTAATCTGGCTCTTTCCTCTAATGCTGTCCTCTGTTTCTGCTATCGAATAAATCCAGGGATGTTTGTAAGAACTGTGGGCGAGCCACCACTCTGTCTTCCCTGCCACAGGCTCTGAAGCTCCCCAACAGAATGTTCTAGGCCAGAGTGTCTTCAATGGCTGAGATGTTTCTGAGAGGAACCTTCAATAGAATCCTCTTCTATACAGCTTACAAGCATTAATGTGGAACATCAAGGCGGTTTGTTTGGTTTGTTTTGTTTTCTTACATGGGAGAGCACAAAACCAGTCTTCTAGGAAATTGAGTTTAGCAATTGGTTTGGTTTGAGGGTGTTTGTTGCTTAAAGTTCCTTTCCTGGAGAAGTAAACCTCTCCCTATGGTCCCAAGGACAAAGCAAGGTAGGGTTCCACCAGCCTTTACTCTGGGGACCCAAACAATGAGTTTATTTGGCTTATTTGCAGAGCAATGGGTGAGGGGTTAGAGAAAGAAACATGGATGACCTTAAACAGCCACACTGGAATGTCTGCACCCAGGGTGGACACTGACCACCCCCATGGCTGTGTAGTGGAGCCTCCTCCCCTAGCCCTTCCCAGCCTATGGACTCTAGCCATTCCCTGAGGAATGTGAGCAATTAGGGCAGAACTGCACATAACTGGCTGGGAGAAGTGGCTGGATGCTCTGGTAAAGGTCCCGTGACCTTCTTTCCCCTTCTACCCGAGGTGGAGCGTTAACAAGCCCAGCTTGGATGACCTTTTTCAGAAGGCACAGCTGAGCTCAGAAAGGCGGCTGCAGTTTGGCTCAGAGGATAGTCCAGTAAAACTGTACTTTTTTTTTTTTTATTATTAAACCTGTTTGTTTATTGCTATGTTAAGGGTTGAGCCTCAAGCCTTGTGCTTGCTGGGCTAGGGATGTAGCCCTGACCTATCTACCAGTCCCCAACCCTGACTGGAAGCTTTAAGAAAGCAAAACAGGGGGCTGGAGGGATGGCCTAGCGGTTAAGAGCGACGACCGCTCTTGCAGAGGACCCGGGTTCGATCCCCAGCACCCACATGGCGGCTGAGAACCGTCTGTGACTCCGGTTCCAGGAGAACTCCAGTTTCAGGGGAATCGAGACCGTCTTCTGACCTCCGCGGCATCGCACGACACGGGTGCGCAGACCTGCATGCAGACAATACATTCCTACACATAAAAATAAATAAATAAATAAAAATTAAAAAAAAAAGAAAAAAGAAAAGCAATGGACTGATGTCTTTGGCAGAGGATATTTCAAGACAGCCTAATGTAGAAATGGTGGTGTGGCTTTTAATGGTGAATATTGTGCAGATCTACAGTGAAGAAGAGTAGATGGGGCAGAAAGAAATGCAGAATGTACAGTTTGGATCTGATAATTGCACTAGGAAGATTAAAGGTGGTACCAAGGCATGTGAAGGAGAGGCTCCCTTTCATAAGGAGACTAATGTGATTAAGGAGAGGCCTGGAGATTTACAAGGAAATAAAAGAATCAGTACCGTCAGAGAAAGACCACATCCAGCTAATCCTCCAGCAAGTCCAGGGCAGAGAAAAGTTGCAAATGTTGTTGAAATAGGCCAGAGTCCAGATTTGGCAATTCCATTCACATGGTGCTGGCTTTAGAGGCATGAAGTTTGCAAGAGTGAAGGGGTCTTCAGTTCTTCCTCCATGGTTTCAGAGAGCTGCCAAGGTCAGGCAGAGTGCAGCAGTGGTGTCCCTGAATAAATAAGGCTCTAATATGCCACTGTGAATGTGAAGCCTGTTTGGCAGCGGAGACCCCAAGAAGACTTTTGAGATGCCAGACATGTGAGATATTCGCCAATGAGAGGTGCATACAGGGAGTGGTACCAGCCTAAGAAAGAGATGTATGTTGCAAGCAAAGTTGGAAGAGCTGAGCCATCTAAGCCCTTTGGAAGTCAAGTCCCAGAAGTCACACTGGGAGCTACTGGACTTGGTTTTTGCCCTGCTGGTTTTCAGTCTTGTTTTGGTCCAGTGTTTCCTCACTATGCCTCTATTCTTCCCTTTTGGAATGGGAGTGTGTATTCGGTTCCACTTGTACCTTGGGAGTGTGTAATTTGCCTTTTGATTTTATAGGAGCTTACAGTNGTCGCTCTGTTCCCGGCCGGCAGGAAAAAGGAGAGGACACACTCTTGTTCTTCCAGACGCAGTTTATTCAGGCAACTCATACATCATCTCTCCTCCTCCCTTCTAGTGTCCCCCTACTCATATCCCCTCTCTCAACCCCGCCTCCTGCAAGGGCACGAGCACCGTGGCAGTCTCTCATTGGTCTGTAAGTGGTATGCACAATATACGGAAGTCAGCGGACATGCTAATGAGGGTTCAGGTTTGGTGTTCTCTTATTGGCTGGGGAATGAGCTGGGCAGTCAGGCAACAATCAGGCCATAAGACCTGGCCAGGGTCCAAAGCGCCATTTTGGCCAATGCCCGCTCTCCACATCTCCCCCTTTCTTTTATAATATGGCAGAGAGAATGCCTGTCTTAGGTTGCCCCTGCAGAGGTTTCCTTACCCGTCATGGGGTCAAACAAACAGCATAGGTTTGTTCCCTGTCTTAGGTTGGTAATACATGCAGCGGGTCTTACCCATCTTTGACTACTTCTCTAGCATGCCAAGCCAAACTTGAGGTGAACTGCCCAGTTCAATAGCGGCAAGAGCCTGCACGAAGAATGCTCTTTCTCTGCGCTGATTGTTCCGCATGCGCATCAGACACCACAGACACAAAGACCTGTGTAGGATTATACTGCAACCCAAACCCACTGTTCCAGCCCACTGCTGTAGGTGAGACACCGCCTTCGACATCCAAGAGATAAAACCCTCAGACATGGACAAGTCTACTCGTGTAGAGTTGATGTGCACTATGGATGAGCGGAGTTCTTCCAATAGAGAGTCGAGTTCACCGGACCAGTTTCCTGTTAAATGATATGAGAGACTGCGTGATAGATTAGCTGCCTGGCTCAGATTCTGAAAAGGTACAGAGGTAAATACAGAGCCCAGAATGTCTCCATTCACACCCCAACTGTGCTATCTGTATAAGCACGTCGAGCTGATCCTGCACCAAATCAACCCTTTAATTGAGTGACATAATGCCTGTTTTGAAATGATTATTAATATTCTGTTGATTGGTCAATGCCTCAGCAACACCAGCCGACAAATTGTTAAGTGCAGCTGCTGTCTGAACAGTTGACATCAAGAAAACTGTGGCAGCTGTAGCTGTGGCAGCTGATGCTGCGATTGCCACGAAATACCACCACTAGAGGAAAGGTGGCAGCATTCCAGCATAAAGCATAGAAACAAATCCTGTTACCACAGGTGACATTATTTCTTTCATAGCTTCCATTATATACAAGGAACACAAAGGGGGGCCATATGCAAACAGGCATGGGTTTGAAAGTGCCAAGCTCCCCTGAGCCATGTGGCATTGGACCGGCTGGTCCCTGGAGGGGATGCATCAAACCAGCCTCCTGTACACAATCACTGTCCTGGGATATGTTAGTAATCAGTTGGAAGCACAGTAATCCATTTAGGGGCAGGTGTATGGTCTCTTGTACTGCTGCTAATGTGTCATCTAATGGTAAAAAAAAGAAGAGACCTCCATATTATCATTGGTTGTAAAAAAGCGGGGGAATACTTGCGCTGAATGGGTGACTGGGATAGGTTTAGGGAACACTGTCATCAGCCCCCAACAAAGCTCTTCCGTCATCGCCATGGGCCATGGCACCATCATCACGAGTATCCCACACTTCCACATCTTGAACCACTTGGGTGAGCCTTTCCAGGATCCAAAGATGTTGTTGATGATCCTGAGGAAAAACACAGACAGCTCCTCTCGCCCATGTTAGGACCGGTTCCGGGCCATACCATTTTCCTGTAAGTATGTCTTTCCACATTACAAGCTCTTTTGAAGTGTTGTCTGTTTGTGTGTGCCTGTCTGCAGCTGACCGCCCGTGCTTATCTAAATTTAAAAAATTAATAGTAAAAAGAGCAATCGCAAGTCTTTCCTTTGGAGGAGAGCCAGAGGCTATTCCCCCCTTTTGTTTTTGAAGGCACTCCTTTAGTGTACCATGAGGACGCTCAATAATGCCTTGTCCTTGTGGATTGTACGGCAAACTGTGAGTGAGGCGAATGCCCATCATCAAACAGAAGGAGGTAAAGGAGCCTGAAGTGTAGGCCGGGCCATTGTCAGTCTTTAACTCTTTAGGCTGTCCCCAGGCTGCCCACGCCTGGAAACAATGTTCGCAGACATGACGGGCCTTTTCTCCAGAGTGTAGGGAGGCAAAAATAATTCCTGAGGTGGTATCAACAGAGACATGCACATATTTTAATGTGCCAAATTCAGGGATGTGAGTGACATCCATCTGCCATACATGTAATGGGAGGAGACCCCTGGGATTAATCCCAAGGGACTGTTGCGGCAGAAGTGGGGCACATTGATGACAATTTTTTACAATATCGCGAGCATCGGCTCGAGAGATGTGAAATCGGGAGGCAAGCGTTTTAGAATTAACATGAAAGCGGGAGTGAAAGGTGCGTGCAAGTTCCTGAGGGGAGGAGAGAAAACACATCAGAGCTCTGGACGCCTTATCAACTGAATCATTGCCTTCAGCTAGCGGGCCGGGCAGTCCGGTGTGAGCCCGAATATGCTGAACAAAGAATGGGTGGTCTCTCTGGAGAATTAGCATGTGTAAAGTACGCAGAAGAGACCCGATGGCTGACCTGAGATTGACCTTTCCTACTACCTCAAGCCTTTTTAGGATATTAACAACATATTGACTGTCAGAAATCAGGTTGAAAGGAGCATTAAAGGTCTGAAACACTGTTATAACTATCTTGAGCTCAATAACTTGAGGGGAGGCAGGAGAGAATGGTACTGTGACTGGAGGTGCTCCTGCCACCATATAAGCTCCTTGGCCTGTCTTAGATCCATCTTCCATATGAGCGCACACTTTCCACTATATTTTTTATGATTTTAAAATCGAGTGGCTCATGATAACGGTTATTTTCCTGTTGGTTTTGGAAGACTGGAAAACATAGGGCTGGATTTTGAGCGGCTACCTCCCTCCAGCACTCCGGATGAAACGAAGTGCCAGGTACCACAAAAGGCGGAGGGGGCCCCGGGGCCGTCGGCAATAGCGGAGGTCCCAGGGCTGCTGGCTGTATGCTAACCTTCACTTGCTCCATGCTTTCTACCAAACTCTCCAACTCATCAGCCGACATATCCTGCTTTTCGTCCTCAACCCCCTTGGGTGGCGCCTGTTTCTCTTTTAGCTGCTGTAGAAGTTTTTCCCCTTTTTTTATTTCTGCTGTGCAGCTCCCTTCATCACCCAAGCAATTTCCTATTAATTTCCAAATCGGAACTACACCTCTCTGCAGAATTCCTTGTTCCTCAGCAAACATTAGGTCCCTCCCTAACTTTTCCCAACTAGATATTGTAAGGCATCCCGTCACTGGGAACCATGGAGCGACCTGATCCACCACTGCCAAAAATCTGTCTAGAGTTTCTCTCCTCAGCTCAATTCCTTTTGCCCTCAATAAAGCCTTAAGGGCGCGGTGCACCGTCAGAGCAGATGTTGTGTTTCCCATAGTGCTAGCTAGAGCCTGTCCCGGAACCGGGAGCTTTATCGTCTCACTCCGAGAACCTTTTAGTCCCCTTTTCTGGAGAGCTTTATCGTCTCACTCTGAGAGCCTTAATTGTCCCACTTACCTGGGAGCTTACCGGCTAGCCCACCTGTCTGCGTCTGGTTCTGAACCATGCTGGCATGGATGGAGGTTCCCCGTCCGGGCCACCGCTTGTTGCTCCTTGTCGCTCTGTTCCCGGCCGGCAGGAAAAAGGAGAGGACACACTCTTGTTCTTCCAGACGCAGTTTATTCAGGCAACTCATACATCAACTCTCCTCCTCCCTTCCAGTGTCCCCCTACTCATATCCCCTCTCTCAACCCCGCCTCCTGCAAGAGCGTGAGCACCGCGGCAGTCTCTCATTGGTCTGTAAGCAGTATGCACAATATACGGAAGTCAGCGGACACGCTAACGAGGGTTCAGGGTTGGCGTTCTCTTATTGGCTGGGGAATGAGCTGGGCAGGTGACAATCAGGCGATAAGACCTGGCCAGGGTCCAAAGCGCCATTTTGGCCAACGCCCGCTCTCCACGTGCAAAGGAGCCAGTGCTCTTAACCAATGAGCTACCTCTCTAACTCCTATACGTGAAATCTTTAAAGGGGGCCGGGTGTGGTGGCTCACACCTTTAATCCCAGCACTCAGGAGGCAGAGACAGGCAGATCTCTGTGAGTTCAAGGCCAACCTAGTCTACATAGAGAGTTCCAGGACATCTGAGGCTACAGGGAGACCCAGTCTCAATAAACAAAAACAAACAAAAAACGAAGTGGAGGAGGAGGAGGAGGAGGAGGAAGAAGAGGAGGAGGAGGAAAAGGAGGAGGAGGAGGAGGAGGAGGAGGAGGAGGAGGAGGAGGAGGTCTTTAAAACTGTAGGTGTGGTGGTACAGACCTGTAATCCTGGGAAGTAGAATTCAAGGTAGGATGCCTGGGACTTCAAGGCCAACCTGAGCTACATTGGGAGACACTGTCTCAAAAACCTAAAGGTTGGAGATGTAGCTCAGAGACATGTTTTCTCTATATCTCTGTCTGGCCTGGAACTCGGTAGATAGATCAGGCTGGCCTCAGACACAGAGATCAACCTACCTCTGCCTCCAAAGTGGAGGGATGCACTTCCAGGCCCAACAACTTAAAAAATTTATGTTTATTTCATTTATTTAAGTGTGTGTGTGTGTGTGTGTGTGTGTGTGTGTGTTACATGTGAAAGGTCAGAAGGAAGATTTCAGGAGTCAGTTCTTTTGTCCATCATATGGATTCTGGGGGAACGGATGGAATTGATGTTGTCAGCTTCGGCAGACAAGCGTGCCATCTCACTGCCTGGCTTTGGTTTTAAGGTCGGGTCTCATGCAGGTCAGGGCACCCTTGTGTGCCAAGGATGACCTTGAACTGATGACCTTCCTGCTTCTACCTCGGAAGTGCTGAGATTCTTGGGCTACCACTAGAGTTTTGCTTTGTTTGTTCCTTTGTTTGTTTGTTAGGTTGGTTGGTTGGTTTTTTTTTTTTTTGAGACAGGGTCTCCCTTTAGTCCCAGCTGGCCTGGAGCTCAATTTGTAGATCAGGCTGGCCTTGAACTCACAGAGATCCACCTGCCTCTGCTGGGATTAAAGGTGTGTGCCACCACGCCCTGCTTGTTCCTTTGTTTTTGACATGGTGTCCGAGTCTGGCGAGTGCACTGGTTTCCTAAGCAGCTAGGTAGTCTAGCTGGGTTTGGACTCTCGCTGTTCCTCCTGCCTCAGTCTCCCAAGTGCTACCTTTTTTAAATTTTGGGGGTGCTCAGAAGAGTACCCTGACCCATATCACTCAGCCCTAAAAATTAAGCGAAAATTACCAATTTGGAAAACATGACTGTAGTTTTTTTCTTTCTTTCTATTTTCTCCTGCTCTCTCATAAAGAAAAGGAGTTTAGGGGCTGGAGAGATGGCCTAGCGGTTAGGAGCACCGATGCTCTTGCAGAGGACCTGGGTTAGATCCCCAGCACCCACATGGCGGCAGAGAGCCGTCTGAAGCTCCAATTCCAGGAGAACTCCAGTTCTACTGGAATCCGACACCCTCTTCTGACCTCCACGGCATTGCATGACATGGGTGCACAAATTTGCATGTGGACAGTACATTCATACACATACAGAAATAAATAAAATTAATAAATTTTTTTTTAATTTTTATGTATTTATTATTTATTTGTGTGTATGAATGTACCGTCTGCATGTAGGTAGGTGCACCCATGTCGTGCAATGCTGCGGAGGTCAGAAGAGGGCGTCAGATTCCCCTGGAACTGAAGTTAAATACGGTTCTTAGCCGCCATGTGGGTTCTGGGAATGGAACCCAAGTCCTCTGCAAGAGCAGTCAATGCTTTTAACCGCTGAGTCATCTCTCCAGCCCCTTGAACTGGTTTTGTATTCATGCAGAGTAAAGAAAACTGTATCCTTCATGTGAACTCTCCGTGCCCCCGTTGGCCTTTTTGAGACAGGGTTTCCCTACAGCCCCAGCTGTCCTGGAACTTCCTATGTAGACCAGGCTGGCCTTGAACTGACAGAGATCCACCAGCTTCTTCCTCCTGAGTGCTGGGATTAAAGGCGTGCACCACCATGCCTGGCTCATGTGAACTTTTGTTTTTTTTTTATGTGAACTTTTATAATTGGATATGCAAATGACTAAAATCAGATGCATTATGGGAAGAGACATGTTAAATAGACAAAATGAATAAATGACCTAATATATTAATCAAAATAGAGAGCTACCGACACTACAGGTCCTTAGTAACCAAACCTTTCTTTCTTTTTTGAGACAGGGTCTCCCTGTAGCCCCAGCTGGCCTGGAACTCCTATTTAGACCAGGCTGGTCTTGAACTCACAGAGTGCTGGGATTAAAGGGGTACCCCACCACACCCAGTTCTTGAACCCCATAAAAATAAGCCCTTGTACACCCTTACTCATTGTTTTTTGGGTTTTTTTGTTTGTTCGTTGTTTTGCCTTTTTTAGACAGGGTCTTCCTGTATGCTTAGCTGGCCTGTAACTTGCTATGTAGACCAGGCTGTCCTTGATCTTACAGAGATGTGCATGGAGTGCTGGGATCAAAGGTGTATGCCACCGTGCCCTGCCAAGTTTTAGATTTTTTTTTTTTTGGTCTTTTTGAGACAGGGTCTCCCTTTAGCCCCAGCTGTCCTGGAACTCACTCTGTAGACCAGGCTGGCCTTGAACTCACAAAGATCCGCCTGCCTCTACCTCCCAAGTGCTAGGATTAAAGGTGTGTGCCACTATGCCCGGCTTATTTTTATTTATTTATTTTTTTGGTCCAGTTTTAGATTTTTAAAGATAAGGTCACACTATATAGCTCTGGCTGGCCCGAAACTTCTTTTTTTTTTTTTTTCTTCTGAAACTTCTATGTAGACCAGGCTGGCCTTGAATTCACAGAGATCCTCCTGCCTTTCTGGTGCATGCTGAACTTTAGGGCATGTGGCACTAGCCCCAGCCTCAGAATGATTTATTTTTAAGGTATTTGTGTAAAATGTTGGAAGGATCAGGTATGGTGTCCCAGGCCTGTAATCTGAGCTTATGAGAGAACAAGTGTGCATGGTGGGGAGCTCAGGGCCGGCCTTGGCTATATTGCAAGATCCTGTCTCAGAAAACCAAGGACGTGGGATGGAGAGACGGGATAGCTCAGTGGTTAAGAGCCCATGCTGCTGTTGCAGAGGACTGGAGTTTGGTTCCCAGCATGATGTTGGGTGGTTCACACTGGCCTGTAACTCCAACTCCAGGGACACTTGATCATGAGTTCAAAGTCATCCTTGACTAGGGAGTTTGAGGACAACCTGGGTTGACACTTCCTTTCAAAACAAACAAACAACAAATGGCTCAGTGGCAGAGTGCAAAGCCCTGGGTTAAATCTATATAGTATTCACCTCAAATTAAAAGAGGTTTGGGCCGGGTGTGGTGGCACATGCCTTTAATCCTAGCACTTGGGAGGCAGAGACAGGCAGATCTTTGTGAGTTCAGGGCCAGCCTGGTCTACAGAGTGAGTTCCAGGACAGCTGGGGCTACAGGGAGACCCTGTCTCGAGAAGACCAAAAATAAATAAATAAAAAATAAATAAAATAAAATAAAAGAGGTTTGAAGGTGGAGGCAGGTAGATCTCTGTGAGTTCAAGGCCAGCCTGGTCTACATAGTGAGCTCCAGGGTAGCTGGGACTAAAGGAGGACCCTGTCTCAAAAAGACCAAAAAAAAAAAAAAAA
>VZQC01013351.1:1680400-1725305 GCA_009823505.1 Rhizomys pruinosus | reverse complement strand
CCCTCCCTCCCTCCCTCCCTTCCTTCCTTCCTTCCTTCCTTCCTTCCTTCCTTCCTTCCTTGCTTCCTTCCTTCCTTCCTTCCACCAGCCTTCCCTCCCTCCCCCACCTCATTTGCAAAGATATGTAATAGTTAACTGAGTCTTTCAACTGTAGCTCAGTGCCTCTATGCACAAGGCCCTGGATCTGATCAGTAATGAAAAGAAGTTAGTTATCCAGAGGGACTTGACAGTGTTTTTTTTTTTTTTTAAGGAATTTGGGTTTATTTCAGGCATAGAGGCTGGCCTGCCTGTGCCTAGAATGACCAACATTAGAATGTCACCAGAATGGCAGTTTTATGCCCAAGCACACAAGGAAGTGAGTTTACAAGGAGGTGGGGGCAAGGAGATGAAGGATTAGTGCCTAGGTATCAGTAGAAGCATCTGTAGATAAACTGAGGCTTGTGCAGGAACTTTCTTGGAACTTCTACCTCAGCTGGCTTCCTGGAAAATCCCCGACTCAGGTGGGCTATGACCTTAGATTCTACCCTTTTGTGTCATAGGGATAGGGGGTGACATTTTTCATCCTAGCTGCTTTGAGCTGATCAGGGACCATGAAGAGGGGATTAATGACACAGGAGGGTGAGATGCTTTACACCTGCTTGTCATCGTTGTCAGCAGGGATGCATTCGTATTTGTCTTTGGATGAAGTCAAATCCATAGTGGTACAGAGCCTATACTTGGCAGCCAGTCTGATCAGAGTCTGTCAGCCACCCTCAGCCGGTTTATGGAACCAGCTGTTAGGCTCATTTTGAGGGGAGACCCAGTGCAGAGAGGAGAAAATGTCAAGACTCAGATGAAAAGGAAGTCAGGTTTATTTCAGGCACAGCGGCTGGCCTGCCTGTGTTGGGATTAGGATGACCAGCATTAGAATGTCACCAGAATGGCCGTTTTATGCCCAGGCACACAAGGAAGTTCAAGACTTGACAGTCTTAACTGAAGTGCTCAACAAGAAAACTCTCATGCTTTACTTTGTATCCCTCTGTATAGAATGATCTTACTATGTAGCAAAGCTGACCTCAGTCTTGCAGGATCCTCATGCCTTAGGCTCCCAAGTGTACTGAATTTTTTTTTTTTAAGATACAGCAATTCGGTTTAGTGTAAAATTCTCTATAAGCTATTAATTTTAGATCTTTGAAATCTATTGATCTGGAAAAATCTCACAATGTAAATCCAAGTGAGAGTAGGACAAAGAACATAAATAATACAGCATCAGTCTTGTTAAAAATATCATTTACATTGCCAGGCGTGGTGGTGCACACCTTTAATCCTAGCACTTGGGAGGCAGAGGCAGACGGATCTTTGTGAGTTCGAAGGCCAGCCTGGTCTACAGAGCAAGTTCCAAGACAGCTGGGGCTACAGGGAGACCCTGTCTTGAAAAGACCAAAAAAAAAAAAAATTTACATTTATATAAACCCATACGGGAGAAATAACAAAACACTAATAATGAATGTCTAGCATTTCCAGCCAGAAGGGCACTGATGGGGATGTTTTAGCACCAATTTGTTCTCTATAATTGCTAAGTTTTCTGTAATGAACTTGTAGCATACTAGAGAAAAATATTGCTTTTTTGGGGGGGTCTTTTTATTATCTCCCTTTAAAAAAATTTTTTTTATATTTATTTCTGTGTATGAATGTACTGTCTACATGTAGGTTTGTGCACCCGTGTCGAGGGTCTTGGATTCCCCTGGAACTGGAGGTCTCCTGGAATTGGAGTTATAGATGGTTCTCAGCTGCCATTGGGTGCCGGAGATCGAACCCGGGTCCTCTGCAAGAGCAGTCGGTGCTCTTAACCACTAGGCCATCTCTCCAGCCCCTATTATCTCCCTTTTTGATAGCCCCAGCTAGTCTGGAACTGCCAATGTAGACCAGGCTGGCCTTGAATTCAAGGAGATCTGCCTGTCTCTGACTTTTAGGTGCTGGGCATAGAGGAGTGCAGCACTGTGCCCAGCAAGAAAAATATTGCTTTTAAAAAAGATAGGGAAATTTTATTTTTACCCCATCTTTTTTGTTTTGTTTTGTTTGTTTGTTTTGGTCTTTTCGAGACAGGGTCTCCCTGTAACCCCAGCTGTCCTGGAACTCACTCTGTAGACCAGGCTGTTCTTGAACTCACAGAGACCCCTCTGCCTCTGTCTCCCAAGTGCTAGGATCAGGTCTCCCTTTTTTTTTTTTTTTTTAAATTTCGGTATGTGTATGAATGTACTGTATGAATGTACTGTCTGCATGCAGGTGTGTGTACCCGTGTGGTGCAATGCCGCGGAGGTCAGAAGAGGGTGTCGGATTCCCCTGGAACTGGAGTTCTCCTGGAATTGGAATTTCAGATGATTCTCAGCCGCCATGTGGGTGCTGGGGATCGAACCCGGGTCCTCTGTAAGAGCTAGGCCATCTCTCCAGCCCCCAGGTCTCCCTTTTTTAAAACCACCACTTGAAGCTGTTCATCTTGTCACTGTAACCATCTTCATCTGGGAGCTGAGGCTGGATTCTTGGTCTCTACCGTGGGTCCCTCCTTATTAGGTTATAAAAAGGGCCATGTACCCCCAGCCCCAGCCCCCAGATAAAAAGGCACATGAGGCTTAAGTCACACCAGGAACAAGGTTTACTTCCATGTGGAATTACCAGCAAGGCCCACCTGCAAGGGCCGACTATAGATATGTGGTGGAAGCGGACAACATGGCAGGCAGTGAGAGAGGAGGAGAAAGAGAAAGAGAAAGAGAAAGAGAAAGAGAAAGAGAAAGAGAAAGAGAAAGAGAAAGAGAAAGAGAAAGAGAAAGAGAAAGAGAAAGAGAAAGAGAAAGGAGAGAGAGAGAGAGAGAGAGAGAGAGAGAGTGAGAGAGAGATGGGCCCACCCACTTATAGCCAGGGGGCGGGGCCTCAGGTACAGAGGAAGTGGTCAGAAGATTGACAGCCTCTGGAGGAAGTGGGCGTCTGTGTCCCTTGGGATTCTGGGTAACACTTGTAACCCACCCTCTCCTTGAAGTGAGACAGGAAGGTAGGCTCTGCCAGCTGCATGTAGGACACCTGGTTCTTCTTGCTCATGGTTTGGAAGAAAGCTGTAGCCAAATTAGGTTTTTAATTTGGGCCAGCCAGGACTGTACCCAGGTCAGGATTTTGAGGGTACAGCACCTACTCAGTTACTGCTTGCTGTGGGATTACAAAAGCTAAGTATTGGATGGGGCTGCGGGCAATTGTAAAACATTTACAAAAGTTAAGTTAGTTAAGAGCTATTGCAAGACATCCTAGAGAGAGGATTCCAAAGGTTGAGCTAACCAATTGACTCCTGGACTTGTTTATCTGGACCAGGGTTTGACCATTATGATGAAGTCACTAAAACAAAATGGAGTTACCTAGGCAGTGTTGAAGATATAAGAGTTGATTCCAAGCTGGGTGTGGTGGCACACGCCTTTAATCCTAGCACTCGGGAGGCAGAGGCAGGTGGATCTTTGTGAGTTCAAGGCCAGCTTGGTCTACAGAGTGAGTTCCAGGACAGCTGGGGCTACAGGGAGACCCTGTCTCAAAAAGACCAAGAAAGAGGCCTGGTGTAGTGGTGCAGGCCCTTAATCCCAGAATTTGAGAGGCAGAGTCAGGTAGATCTCTGCTCAAGGCCAGCCTGGTGTACATAGTGAGTTCCAGGCCTGATGGGGCTGAAGGGAGGCCCTGTCTCAAAAAATGGCAAACAAACTAAATATATATGTACAATATTAAAAAGTTAAAGAATATATAAAATAAAATATCTGCTTTAATATGTGGAGTAAAATATTCTCTGAGTGTTTGTTTGGATGTCTAGTGCCCCAGCCCGAGGGGTCTTCAACAAGGACCTGAGGGGAAAGTAACCTGAATGAGAGACAAACCAGACACAAGGAAGGAGACCAAGACAAGAATCTGATCAAGGTCTCAATTTTATTTTTTGCAAGACAGTTTATATAGGGGCGAGTAGGAGGAAAACGCCCCATTTGGCATAGGTCAATGCTGTTAGGTTGCTAGGATACCTAATTGTCTAATGATTTTTGGGAAAGGTTATGGGTAGGTTATGCTGAAGAAGCAGGGCATTCCAGTCACAGGGCGCATGCTGTCCTGATAAGATAACTACAGGCTTTGTCAGCTGCTTTATGTTAAATGGATGAACTTCAGGGAAACAGAAACCTAAGGTGACCCTAAAGTGACCCTAGATAG
Organism: Rhizomys pruinosus; assembly: GCA_009823505.1. Lineage (NCBI taxonomy): Eukaryota > Metazoa > Chordata > Mammalia > Rodentia > Spalacidae > Rhizomys > Rhizomys pruinosus. The sequence goes on along the minus strand of VZQC01013351.1, from coordinate 1,721,099 downwards.
CTATGGCAAGACCGTTGCCTGCTGGCCATGGCTCCCAACAGTCTAGTTGAATTTTTAGATAGTCTGCTTAATTTCTTTTAGGCATACATAGGTCAATTAGTAATTTATTGAGGACTTATTATTATTAGTAGTATCATTATTATTTGGACTGAGAAAAGTCACAGAATCAGAATATTCAATTATATGTAATTCTGAAGAGAAAAGCCAAATTTCAGTGACCAGGGCCTGTGGGGCCGGTGTGTACCTTTCCTCATTGTAAACATCTTTCATCTTGCTTGCAGAGTGTTCTGGAAATCAAAACAATGGAATTACAAAAGTCATTTGAATCAAAAGAGGCTGTGACAAGAAAAGTCAAAAGAAAGTGGCTTAAGAAGTGGAAGGTGCCGAAGACCCCCAGTGACCATGAAGACCAGAAGCCGACATATGAGCCACTGGTCACTTTCCCATGTTCCGTGTGCCAGCAGGAAATCGCCCCTGCCGGGACTTTTCTCCATAAGAAACAGCACGATGCTCTGGCTGTGCTGGGCATGCAGTGGCTGGAAGGAAAGAAGCCCCAGGCCTCCACGATCGCTATTCAGAGACAGTCCATGATTTCTAATCTGCTGGCCTCTCTCAGGTTCAGCGAAAAATCCCTTCAGAGCATTAACTACGCCTTTGAGATGCTCTGGAAGAAGCAAACGCCAGCATGCTACAAGATTTTCAGTAGGCTAGATCAGGCGTCCACCTGCTCTCCGGAGATCTCTCACATGCTAGTCAAAGGGATAGCCATCAGTAGAAATGGGAATTCGGCATGGAAAGTGGACATGAATAATAAGTTCACAGTTACCAGTAACTTCGGCCAAAAGCCCACGGTGTGCTGCTTCGGGTTGTTCGACGGCCACCATGGCCACACGGCTGCAGACATGGTGTCCAAGGAGCTCCCCATGTTGCTTCTCGACCAGCTCTCTAACATGGATCCTTCCTACCAAATGACCCCTGAGCAGCGACAACTGATCCAGTCCTTCAACACAGTGTTCAGAGAAGAGTACGAGGCCCTGGAAGAGGCTTTCTCTTGCACATACAAAACCATTAAAGCGCACCGGCAGGAGTATGAGGACCTGCACAAAGCATTCGCCAAGGCCTTCTGGAGAATGGATCGGCTCCTGAGGCTGGGAAGGAATGAAATTTCCAGGGTCCGCTGGAGCGGCTGCTCCGCACTTGTGTGTCTGCTGGAAGGTGGAATTAAAATGCCATTTGGTCATAAAGAATGGGCTAATTACAGTCAGCAGTTCAACAGTTCACCTTTCTGGTGGATGCCGAAGGTAATCTCCGGAGTGCTACATATTGCATATGTAGGTACGTATGTTCAGTCATACCCCTGACACCTGCATGTTCCAGGTCCCTGGCAGAAAACCTCCTCCTTCCAGAAGTCTTTATTTGCCTATCATTTAGTGACTTATTATTGTCTAGAGATTACATTGATCAATTAGGTGCAGATTGCAGGCTCAAAAATACTTTTAACTTATTTTACAGCACTGATACAGAACAGGATGTCAAAACATTGCATTTTCCCAGTGAAGGTGCAGTGAGGTAGCTGATGAGGTACCAGAGCTGGCTCCTCAGCACTTGCATGGTGGAAGGACAGAATTGACTCCCACACGTTGTCCTTCAACTTCTGTGCCTATGTGCACATGCATGTGCACACACACCGCCAAATAAAATGTAAAGCATTTTGAATTAAAAAAGATGTCAAATGAGGTGGCCCAGAGATGTTAATACTGAAAAGCTAGTACCTATGCTTAGGTCCCAACAAAGCAGTCAGGGGACCGGGAAGTTAATTATTCCTAGCATAGTCATTTATGTGTATGTGTGTATCCGTGTACAGGGATGTGCACATGTGTGAGTATACTTGGATCCCTCGGAGCTGGAGATACAGGTAGTTGTGAGCCGTCTAATGTGGGTGTTGAGAACTGAACTCAGTCAGGACCTCTAGGAGAACAAGAAGTGCTCTTAAAGGCAGAGCACCTCTCCAGCATGGTGTTTCAAGTCTAGGCATCTCATTGGGCACGAGGGCATTGTAAACTTCCATGTGCTTATTAGCCATGGAATGCCATTCTTGGAAAAATGTTAACCAAATCTTTTTTTGGTTCATCATTTGGATTATATGTCTATTTACTGTTGAGTTGTCAGAGTTATTTATGCAACCCAGATCCAGACACTGATCTCCCTCCCTCTGCCTACCAAGTGCTAGGATCACAGGTCTATACTACTATGTGGCTCAATCTGCATTTTGATTACACAGTACATTATGTATAAATGATGCATTACATACCTTCTTATGTACTCTCTATACTACTATATATTTTGTTTAAACAATTATTTTAAAATATATATATATATTGTGTGTGTGTCTTTTTGAGACAGGGTCTCCCTGTAGCCCTAGCTGTCCTGGAACTCACTATGTTGACCCAGCTGGCCTAGAGCTTACAGAGATCTGCCTGCTTCTGCTTCCTGAGTGCTGGGATTAAAGGCATGCACTGCCATACCAAGCCCTAAAATATATTTTATTTTATATTTTTAGAAAGATTAGCACCACCTTTCTAATTTCCTTTTTTAAATTTATTTTATTTATTTTTTATGTGTATGAATGTACTGTCTGCATGCAGGTCTGTGCACACGTGTTGTGCAATGCCATGGAGGTCAGAAGAGGGTGTCAGATTCCCCTGGAACTGGAGTTCTCCTGGAATTGGAGTTACAGACAGTTCTCAGCTGCCATGTGGGTGCTGGGGATTGAACCCAGGTCCTCTGCAAAAGCAGTCAGCGCTCTTAACCACTAGGCCATCTCTCCAGCCTCTAAAATATATTTTAATTAGAAAAAAAATGCATTATTTCTCAGGAACTCACATTCCTACTATTTTTCTTTTATTTATTTGCCACCTGCTTCTGCTTCCCAAGTGGTGGGACTAAAGGCTTGTGCTACAATGCTGGGCTCATTATTGCTTTTTTTTTTTTGGTCTTTTTTTGCCCCGGCCCACGGGGTCATCAACGCAGACCTGAGGAGGGGATGAAAGAATGGGGGACAGAGGACACAAAGAACGAGAGCAAGACAATGTTCTGATCAAGCTCCTGTAGTCTTTATTTTGTGCAGGGTTTAAAAAGGCAAGCGGGCAGGAAAATCCATTGGCGGGAAGTGAGTCACCACAGTTCGGAGAGGGGGAAGGGTGTATCTGAAAGTACCAGATGTTCCCTTAATGACGGCAATGCTCATGCTCGTCACGCCCATAAATTCCTGAGTTAAGCAAGCTAGTAATTTTCCATGGGGTGACTTGGCTCCTGGCATCTCCTCCCTTTTTTATAGTTTTAATGAGGCAATAGCATGGCCAGAGGTGAAGACATGATTATTTTCCTCGAGAGGATGAGTGGGCATTAATTAGTGTGGGGAAGTAGTGACCTGATCCTCCCAAGTAATTTACTAATGGTGTCTTTTTGGGGAGGAGAGGATAATCCCTCTTATCAATTCATGCAGGTTGCTTCTGCAATGTCTTGATCAAAGGGAAAGAAATGACACCAACCTCTGTGCAATCAGGTTTGCTTCACAGGAGACTCAGAAATGGACAACTAGGTCCTCTCCTTGCAGTGCTTTGCCATGCACTCCATGCAGGTGCCCTCACCATACTGTGAATGGGCAGGTATGCAACCCTCTGAGTGGTCATGCAGTTTCCGAAAGGGCTATGTCATCATAAGGTCCTGCTAGGCCTCTGTCAGCCAAATCAAGCCTATGATAATGAACTTGTATGGGTTTGGATGCCAAGGAGTCAATTTGCTGTTTAACAAATCTTATTAGTCTGTTTAAAAGGAAGGGGCCCAGAGGACAACTAGGTCCTCTCCTTGCAGTGCTTTGCCATGCACTCCATGCAGGTGCCCTCACCATACTGTGAATGGGCAGGCATGCAACCCTCTGAGTGGTCATGCAGTTTCCGAAAGGGCTATGTCATCATAAGGTCCTGCTAGGCCTCTGTCAGCCAAATCAAGCCTATGATAATAAACTTGTATGGGTTTGGATGCCAAGGAGTCAATTTGCTGTTTAACAAATCTTATTAGTCTGTTTAAAAGGAAGGGGCCCAGTGACACCAATATGAGCAGTCTGAGCACAGGACCAAAGAAAGGGAGTAGATATGGCAGAATTCCGTTCCAAGCAGACCACATGGGGTTTTCGAAGAGTTCCCTTCTTTTTTCTAGTTCTTGTTGATGTTCACGAATTCTACCTCGAACCACTCCAGATTTGTTGGTGTAAAAGCAGCACCTTTCCTGTAAGACTAAACAAATGCCTCCTTTGTCTGCAGTTAATAAGTCGAGACCACGCCTGTTTTGCAAAACTACTTCTGCCAAAGAGTCTAATTGATCTTGTAAAATTATTGATAGACTGATAGATCATATTGACATCATCTATTAGTTGTTGAGATAATTTACTATAGATATTTAAAGTGACTCTGATCCCTGTGGAGCTAGTGGCCAATGCCCCAGATATTCCAAGTCCTACCAAGAGTGGGATAAATTGGAATGCTCTTTTGTGTCGGGGGATAAGGGTGTCAAAGCTAGGTAGAGGGATTGGTTGATCTCTCAGGAGAATATCTATATCTGGCAGAAGCATTGCCGGAGTGCATATTCTGGACCAATTGCCAGGAAGAAGGGAATAGGCTATGTTATCTCCACATACAAAAACCTTGCCCTGTCCTAAGCAGACAGGTGCGGAAATGTTGATATAGGAGCTGCAATTATTAAAAGAGATAGTGCCAAGATCGACATCAAAAGTTATTCTTGAAAGGGCTAATGAGGCATGTGGATGTGTTAAAACCAATTGGAAGCACCTTGAAAGGTACTGATAGACTTCAGTTGTTCCCAGAATAAGTAATGTGAGAGTTATTGAGTAAGGGTATGACCAAGGGCCAGGAAGGTCCTAGGGGGAGACACAGCCAGCAGTCACTAGTCATTGAGGGGTTAGTCAGGTTAAGAGCTGAATAAGTAGCTTTAAGAATCTCATCAGTCTTGGGATCAATATCTATACCTTGTGGTTTTGGTAGGGCAAGAGGGTGATAATGTAGTCGGGGAAGGAGGTTATTGATTCTCTCTTGGATATTCAGTTTTATTTTTTCCTCTCTTACTTGGTCCGTGGGTCCCCCGTCCATGGTTAAGGGTGGGGGAGATTGAGGCCAGCAGGCCAGTAGGAAACTTAGCCTGTTTTTCATTGGTATCATAAGGTTTCTGACTCAGAAGTTTAGCCTTAACCCATGTTTTAGCAGTTTTGGTTTCGGAATTGCGAGCTGCTATTTCCCTACAATTTTCTTTGAAGTCAGTTCTCCAAAGGATGTAGTCGCCTCCTGACAAGGTGGCACAGGCTAAGAGATACCAGTCATTAGGTGTGAGTCATAGATCACTCAGGGTTTCAATCATAGACAGAGTGAATGGCATTACCGGGCCATAAAGCATAACCGCAGCTTTTAATTCTTTTATATGTTTAAAGCTGAGGTGGCGGTATTGTTGGCCTGAAATTAAAGTTGTCTCTTTGCTTTCCTCATTTGGGGCCTCATCCTGATCCTCATTGTCCAAGGCTTCCTCGCCCGAGTTTTCCCCTTCCTCCTCAGATTCATTTGCCTCACTAGAAATGGGGACGGCCTTGCTTCTAGTAACGGGAAAGGCATGTATACATGTTTTTGGTTTTTTTCTTGGATGCCAGTTTGGGTGTGATGGGAACCAAGAGAGTTAGTTAATTCTAGATCCAATGCCCATAATTCTTTTATTAAGTTTAGGTGTTGTTTTTTTATTTGGAGTAAATTTTTAAGTGAGGCGACCTCTTGGCTAAGTTTTGCTTTGGCATTTTCTGTAATATCAGAATCAAAGGCGGGAGCACAAAATGGGGGAGCTACAACATATGGGGGTGATTGGTTCTGGGAGGATAGCAAGGGCGGCCAGTCAGTATTTTTTTTATTAATTTTATTTCTGTATGTGTATGAATGTACTGTCTGCATGCAAGTCTGTGCACCCGTGTCGTGCAATGCCGCGGAGGTCGGAAGGGGGTGTCGGATTCCCCTGGAACTGGAGCTCTCCTAGAATTGGAGTTTCAGATGGTTCTCTGCCGCCATGTGGGTGCTGGGGATCGAACCCTGGTCCTCTGTAAGAGCAGTCGGCGCTCTAAACAGCTAGGCTATCTCTCCAGCCCCAGGATTTTTATATTTGGCTGCTTCCTCCTCAAGGGGATGAGCTTCCTCTGGGGAAAGGGCATCAGTGGGCTCATGTTGAGTCTTAAATTCCTTAAGGGAAGGATAAAGATGGAGAGTGGGAGACTCCTTTATCAAGGGTTTAGGGGTGATAATGGGCTTGGTGGGCTCAACGCAATTTTCTAGGTCTGGCATGGCAATGGAAATGGATTCACAAACAGAGGGAGGTCGGGAGCTCTGCTGAAGGATCCTTTCCCCTTTTTTAACTACCTCTTGGATATCTGGCCATTTTTTTGTGAATAGTTAATATTTCATTAATTAAATTCCAATAGGAGAAGGTCTGGACAGGGACCTTTTCTGGACCGAAGGTTTTATAAAAATCTTGTAAGCAGTCACCTATTCGAGTCCATCTTTTTTTTTTTTTTTAAATTTTTTTTATTTATTTCTGTATGNAATAATAATAATAATAATAATAATAATAATAAAGAAGAAGTAAACAGATACTGATCATCTGACAGAGAAAAATCTTTTGGAATGTAGATGTGATACCATAAACACCGGGGACCATAAAAGCTATAAAACAGTGGCTGGAGAGATGGCTCAGCAATTAAGAGCTCGGACTGCTCTTGCAGAGGACCCGGGTTCAATTCCCAGCATCCACATAGCGGCTAAGAACCGTCTGTAACTCCAGTTCCTGGGGAATCCAACGCCCTCTTCTGACCTCCGTGGCATTGTACGACAAGGGTGCACCAACCTACATGCAGACAGTACACTCACACACATAAAAAAATAATAATAAATAAAATTTTTTTTAATTTATTAATTTTATTTATTTCTGTATGTGTATGAATGTACTGTCTGCATGCAAGTCTGTGCACCCGTGTCGTGCAATGCCGCGGAGTTCAGAAGAGGGTCTCGGATTCCCCTGGAACTGGAGTTCTCCTGGAATTGGAGCTTCAGACGTTCTCAGCCGCCATGTAGGTGCTGGGGATCGAACCCGGGTCCTCTGTAAGAGCGGTCGGCGCTCTTAACCGCTAGGCCATCTCTCCAGCCCCAAGATCCTTTTTCTTAACCCTAATTCCTCGCATCCTGAGGGACCCCTTGAGACCCTTTAAAAACAAATCATGTTTGTCTAATGTCTGTCCCATTTTTGCGTCGCTATTCCCTACCTTTATGGATCAGTCTCACAGGCGGGTGACTCTGTGGCGATCTCCGTGCAGACCACTCTTCACGAAGAAATGCGCCATGATCCAGATGTAATGAGGCCTCTTTCTGCATAGCGATGTTCAATCAAATCCCCGTTCCTCGAAGGCCACGTTGGGCGCCAGTTGCCCTGACCCATGGGGTCATCAACACAGTCCTGAGGAGGGGATGAAAGAATGGGAGACAGAGGACACAAAGAAAGAGAGCAAGACAATGTTCTGATCAAGCTCCTGTAGTCTTTATTTTGCGCAGGGTTTAAAAAGGCAAGCGGGCAGGAAAATCCATTGGTGCGAAGTGAGTCACCATAGTTCAGAGAGGGGGAAGGGTGTATCTGAAAGTACCAGATGTTCCGTTAATGACCACAATACATTCCTGAGTTAAGCAAGCTAGTAATTTTCCATGAGGTGACTTGGCTCCTGGCATTTTTTTTTTTTAATTTTATTTATTTTTTCTTTCTTTTTGAGATAGGGTCTCCCTTTAGTCCCAGCTGGCCTGGAGCTCACTTTGTAGACCAGGCGGGCCTTGAACTCACAGAGATCCACCTGCCTCTGCCTCCCAGGTGCTAGGATTAAAGGCATGCACCACCATGCCCGGCTAAATTTTATTTTCATATGCATATGAATGTACTGTCTGCATGTAGGTTTGTGCACCGGTGTTGTGCAATGCCGTGGAGGTCAGAAGAGGGTGTCAGATTCCCCTGGAACTGGAGTTAAAGATGGTTCTTAGCTGCCATGTGGGTGCTGGGGATTGAACCCAGGTCCTCTGCAAGAGCAGTAGGCACTCTTAACCACTAGGCCATCTCTTCAGCCCCTTTTTGGTCTTTTCAAGACAGGGTCTCCTTGTAGCCCCAGCTGTCCTGGAACTTACTCTGTAGACTAGGCTGGCCTTGAAGTCACAAAGATCCACCCGCCTCTGCCTCCCAGGTGCTAGGATTAAAGGTCTGCACCAGCACACCCTGCTTTTTACTTTTTTTGGCATTATTGCTTTTTTATATATATTAATTTATGTTCACATGCATGCAGGTGCCTAAGGAGACCAGAGGGTGTCAAGTCCCCTGGAACTGGAGTTAGAGGTGGTTGTGAGATGCCTGATGTGGGTGCTGGGAATGGAAGTGAGAGCAGTAAGCAGTCTCCACTACTGAGGCCCCCTCCAACCTCTCTTATTGGTATTTACTCCTTTGTACACATCTACATTTCTTTTTCTTTTTTGGTCTTTTTGAGACAGGGTCTCCCTGTAGCCCCAGCTGTCCTGAAACTTGTTCTGTAGACCAAGCTGGCCTTGAACTCACAAAGATCTGCCTGCCTCTCCTCCCAAGTGCTAGGATTAAAGGGATTAAAGCCATGTGCCACCACGCCTGGCACATCTGCTTCATTTCACCTGATAGTTCTCTTCTGCTTGAAATACTTCTTTGGTTTCTGTTGCTGATTTCCTCCTCCTCCTCCTCCTCCTCCTCCTCCTCCTCCTCCTCCTCCTCCTCCTCTTCCTCCTCCCCCTCCTTCCTTTCTTCTCTCTCTTTCTTCCCCTTCCTTTCTTCCCTCCCTCCCTCCTTCCTTCCTTTTCCTCTTCCTCTTCCTCCTCCTCCCTCCCCCCCCTTCCCTCCCTCCTCTTCTTTCTCTTTTTCTTTTTTGGAAATAGGTTCTCATTATGTACTCCTGATGGGTCTGGAGCTTGCAATGTAGACCAGGCTGGCCGGAAACTCAGAGATTTACCTGCTTTTGCCTTCCAAACGCTGAAATGAAAGGTGCGCGATCCCACACCCCACCCCCCCACCCCAAATTATGGAACACGTCACCATTTTCCATGTGGTCCTCGAGCAGGGGCCATGCTAAATTTCCCATTATAGCTCCAACTTTAGTATCTGTGCTACTGAAATGAGCATCTGGTGACTTTTTTTTTTTTTTTTTTTTTGTTTGAATTAAAGGTTTTCCCTGTTATCTGTTCCTGATAGTGGGTCTTTGAAAGCTGCTATGTTAATGATGACCAGGTTGCCCTTGGGTTCGTATTTTTGATATCTCTATCATAGAGATAGCTCGACCTGATCTGTCTCCTTTCACTCTGGTTTTGTTTTGTAGATTCTACACTTGGCTGATTTCCTTCTGCATGTCGCGTCAAAGTGGTCTTCTCTCACCCTCTTGTCTTTTGCTGTATCAGGGTGTTGGCTCCTTTGGGCGGTTTAAAAGATTTTCCTTTTTTCTCTCGGTTTTATATAGTCTATTTGAGCTCTTTCTGGTTATCACGTCAGTATCTACTGTGTGATATTTCTGTCCCCATAATTTCTCTCTCGTTCTCTTCTTTTGTTCTTGGGTTCTCTTACTCTGTGCTTGTTTCTCTCCGTGATCTTCTGGATTTGGTGTTTTTGGCCGGCTTTCTCTCTCTCGCTTGTATATCCTTTAACAATACTGATTTAGTCTTGGGCGGTTCTTCCTGTCATTTTTAGGTTGTGTCTTCATTAGCGACTTTTCAGTGTCTGTTTCTTTACCGTGTCTGTTCGGTGTAGGCGTCGTTTCCTTGGCGTTTGGGGCTGGGATAAGTTCCCACAAATTTAGCCGTATGAACAAGAATTTAGTCAACGTTTTGCGTATTAAGAGCTAGAGGGGATAGGGGTGAAGAATGGGGAGTAAACGCAGTTCCCCCGCGACGGGAGACTCTTTCACTATGTATTCAGACCGGTGGCAAGTTTGAACAACTGGTGTCCGTCCGAAGTTGTTGGAGCTCGACAAGTCGGCTCTGGGAAAAGATGATCCGCCCGCCGTGGAGAGTGGCAAGAGAGCTGGTAAGGTAGGAGGTGAAGCGACTTGTAATGCGATTCCTCGATAGATCAGTAGATCTCCCAAAGCAGGCCGATCCTTTTTCCCCTCCAAGATGCATTTGCCTCGCTTCCTGCAGGGGGCTAGGTCTAAGGTTCAGCCTTCGCGCGGACCTCAGACTACTCTCCTAGCTCTTCCTACGTCGCGCTCTTTCCTCAGTCCGCTACTCTAAGACTGCTCTCGCTGGCTCTCTCCCCTCTTCATCCTCCCCCTCACCCTCTTCCCTCCCTCTCCCCTCACCTCCCTTACTTCCTCTTCCCCTCTCCTCCCTCCTCATCCCTCTCTTTCCTTCCCTTTCCGGTTATCCTTCCTTTCCTTATCTTCTCCACTTCTGCTGCTTTTTCTTGGATGAAGGGTCCCCTGTGCTGGCCTGGCTTGAACTATGTTCTATCAATCGAGACTAAATTCCCAATCCTCTTGCTGCTGGGCTTACTGGAGTATACTGCTGCAGCAGGTTTCATGCAGTGGTTGAACTTGAATCCAGGGCTCCATGAATGTTAAGGAAGCCCTCTACCAAGTGCACTGCAGCCCCACATCCCAGCCTTTTTGTTGGGGGATGGAACTCGGTTCCCCTTCCTGTTATGCAAGCATTCTCCTGCGACATTTGGCCCCACGTCTAGGCCATATTCTGCATTTCTAGGGAGCTGCCTGCCTTGTGTTCTGGGCAGGGCTAGATATCCTCCTCCCCCTGAGCCTGATCACCAGTATCTCCTTCTATGTCTAAAGGTCTTTATACGTTCTATAAGGATATTCTTCAGTGGATTTAGGGCCCGCATGAATAACCCAGAATACCTCAACTTTTGTGCTGTGTGTGTGTAGTTGGTGTGTGTGGTGTGCCGTGTGTGCTTTGAGACAGGGTTCCCTTAGCTTCAGCTGTCCTGAAACTATGGAGACCAGGTCTGGCACTTGAACATACAGAGATCATCCTCCTGCCTGCCTCCGAGTGCTGGGACTTACAGGTTTTAGCCCACCTATGCCTGGCTTACTTTTTAGAATCACACTTACAACGCAAAAAGATTTTTTTTCCAAAAGGATCAGATTAACACTTGAAGGGTTAGTTTGGCAATGTATCTTTCTGGATAAGTTTTGGTTTTTTTTTTTCCTCTAGAAGTATTTGCCTTTTTTTTTTTTTTTTTTTTTTTGTCTTTTCCGAAACAGGGACCTCCCTGTAAAGCCCCAGCTGTCGCTTCCTGGAACTCTCTATTAACTAGGCCCTGCCTTGACTCACAAGTCCACTCTGCCTCTTACACCCGTGCTTAGATTTAAAGACCGTTGCGCCACCATGGCCGGCTTCATGCATTATTGTATATATATATCTATATAAATAATTTGCTTTTATAATTTTTCAGGGCGCTCTTATTTGGTCCCCATAAGAGACAAGTCCTTCTGAAGCAGGCCATCCAGTGTCCCGACCCGTTAATTATATGGTTTTCCTGTCTGACTGGTCTGAAGAACCATTGTTTTTTCTGTCCCTGTGCATCATAGGCACTACGGGGTCCCTCTAAAGCCCGCCCAAAGGGGTTTTCGTCGTGGGAGCGGAGGACGTCTCACACACACACGACATACCACCAACACACCACACACACACGCCTGGGATTCTTGTGCTCAGTGGCATATATATAATATTATTATATATATATATTATTATATTATTGATATATATTATATATGTATGGATATGTATTATATATATTATTATTATATATATTTAATATATATTATATATATATATATATAAGGTAGGGTATATATTAATTATTTATATTATATATATTATATATATATATATAATATATATATATAATATATATAGTTATTATATATATAATTATATATATAGGAATATGGTATATAATATATATAGTAGTATATATTATATATATATATATATATATACATAGGTTATTATATTATAATATATATTATATAGATATATATAATAATTATTATATATATATATATAATTATATATATATATAGTATAATATATATATATTATAATTTTATAGTATTTTATATATATATATATAATATATATAGTATTATATATTATATATAATATATATATAGTAGATATTATATATAAAATATAATAATATATATTTATATATATATAATATATATATATATATACTATAATTAATATAGTAATATATATATATAATTATATATATATATTGTATAATATATATAAGTATAATATATATATATTAATATATATTAATATATAATATATATATAATATTATATATATATATTATTAATTATAATATATATAATCTATTATTTTATATATAATATAATAATAATATATATAGTATAGTATATATAATATATATTATAATTCATAAATATTAATATATAATGTTATATATTAAATATATATATGGGTAATAAAAAAAAATATATGTATAATATATATATATATAATACTATTAAACTATTTAATATATATATAATATATATATACTTAATATATAATTTATATTATATATAATATATATATATTATATAAGATATAAAATATAGTAATATTATATTAATAATATTATATTATATATTATTATTATATAATATATTTAATATATATGATAAGTAATTTTATCTATATATATATATATAGATTAAGTTATATTATTTATAATTATATTAATATATATAATATATATATATATATTTTTGATGGGCTTTTTGAGACAGGGTCTTCCTTTTTTTAAAATTTTAATTAATTAATTAATTAATTTATTTGAATGTACTGTCTGCATGTAGGTCTGTGCACCCCGTGTCGTGCAATGCCTCGGAGGTCAGAAGAGGGTGTCGGATTCCTCTGGAACTGGAGTTAAAGACAGTTCTCAGCCAACATGTGGGTGCTGGGGATCAAACCCAGGTCCTCTGCAAGAGCAGTCAGTGCTCTTAACCACTAGGCCATCTCTCTAGCCCAGAGACAGTGTCTTCCTGTAGCCCCAGCTGTCCTGGAACTCAGTATGTAGACCAGGCTGTCCTTGAACTCACAGAGTGCATCACCACACCCAGCTCTTATTATCCTTATAAATAGTTCAATATTTTCAATGTATCTGCCATCTCAGTACCTTTATCTAGATTGTGTGTGTGTGTGTGTGTGTGTGTGTGTGTATGTGTGTGTGTGTGTTGTCAGGGATTTCAAGTTGGGCTTGCTTACACATGTTACATCAAGCACTGTACTACTGAGCTCTGTCTCCAGCTGTTTATTCTGGTGCTGGGATCGCACCAAAGGTCCCATGCATTTTAGGAAGGTGTTCTACCACTGACCTGAACATTCCCACTTCTGAGTATTTGTTCTACAAGGGTCTCCTTGGAGCCCCGAGGCCTGGAATTCACCATGTAGACCAGACTGGCCTCAATCTAACAGAGATCTGCCTGCCTTTGCCTCCTGAGAGCTAGGACTGAAGGTGTGTAGCTACCATACCCAGCTGTTCTTAAATTAAAAAAAAAAAATCACATCTCTCCAGCTCCTCTTAATTTTTAATGAGGTCCTTCAACTTCCTTCCACTTTCAGAACCCCAGCCTTGCCTTTTATGAGGTTACACTATATCAGATACCAGGCTCATCCTTAGCAACGAGTTCTTTATTACTACATTTTTACATGGTAATCATGTCAAGCCCCTTTTCTTAAGTTTACAGTACAGTGAGGTATGCTCTACCCTGTCCAGGTCATACCTATACTTTATACTTTCACAAGTTTTATTCCCAGCTTCCAGGGGACCGCTTTCCACTAATCTTCACAACTTTTAAAATAATTGGGATCCCAGCACTAGGGAGGCAGAGGCAGGCGGATCTCTGTGAGTTCCAGTCCAGCCTGGTCTACAGAGTGAGCTCCAGGTCAACTGGGACTAAAAGGGAGACCCTGTCTCAAAAATATAAGAGAGAGAGACAGAGAGAGAGAGAGAGAGAGAGAGAGAGAGAGAGAGAGAGAGAGAGAGAGTTGGGGCTGGAGAGATAGATGGCTCAGCAGTTAAGAGCACTGGCTGTTCTTGCAGAGGACCTGGGTTTGATTCCCAGCACCTACATTGCAGCTAATGACTCCAGTTCCAGGGGATCTGACACCTTTTTCTGACCTCTACAGGCATTGCATGACGTGAGTGCACTTACACAAATGTAGGCAATAGACTCACACAGAAAATAAATATTTTTAAAAATGGAGATATATGTGCAAAATATCAGTCTTTGGGGCTCTGATGGTGTTTGATGACCTCATCCACATAAAACAGGACATCCATCCCATGTAACTGGTTCCAGAGCACTAAGTGCTACGCTGACAACTGGCAGTAGGAGACCAGCTGAAGGGGCTTGCCAACATGAGCCTGAAGCAGAGGCTGGACCGTTCCCCATCCTGCTACGGCACACTGGTCCCCCCCGCAATATAATAATGCCTTCCCCAAGCTCCGGCTCCTACTGACTGCTCTCTTGAGCCCATAATTCACTTCACAAGGATTTTCTCGCCATAGTCTTACCAATGCGCCTGACAGGAAGCGTTTGCCATGTTCACTTTCCAGAAGCTTTTTGTCTGCTTGCTTTCTACTTTCCGGAACACTAAACAACCTAAACAGTATTGCATGTGAAAAAGCAGGCTACTTGGTGAAATGAAGATATCCTCAGATAGGCGTTGGGTTGTTTCCTGCCAGCCTCCTGGGCTCCCACGCTCTCTGCGCCCCCCTCCAGGGATCTCCCACACATACCAGGGCTGCTCCCACCACCTCGTGCCACTGAGCCTCCTGGTTTTTTTTTTTTTGAGACAGGGTCTCCCTGTAGCCCCAGCTGTCGTGGAACTCACTCTGTACACCACGGGTGGCCTTGAACTCATAAAGATCCGCCTGCCTCTGCCTCCCAAGTGCTAGGATTAAAGGCGTGTGCCACCAGGCCTGTCTTCTTCCTGTTTTTTCTTTTTCTTTTCTTTTTTTTTTTTTTAATGTATATGAGCATACTGTCTGCATGTAGGTAGGTGCACCCATGCCGTGCAATGCTGTGGAGGTCAGAAGAGGGTGTCAGATTCCCCTGGAACTGGGGTTAAAGATGGTTCTTAGCTGCCATGTGGGTGCTAGGAATCGAACCTGGGTCCTCTGCAGTCAGTGCTCTTAACCACTGAGCCATCTCTCCAGCTCCCTTCCTGTTTTCTTACCAGCACTAAGTGACCTTGGCTTTATATGGGAAACTCTCACCACCTTAACTTTCAAATTCCCTGTTTGAGATTGGAGTTCACCCTGCAGTTTATTTAATGCACCCTCCATTTAATAAAAGTTGGAATTAGGAACTACAGGAAATTATATCACTGTCCTCTGCTTAAGGAACACTGGACCTGGGACTGGAGAGATGGTTTATCAGTTAAGAGCACTGACTGCTTTTTCAGAGGACCCAGGTTTGAATCCCATCACCTACATGGTGCCTACCAACCCCAGTTCCTGGGGCTCTGACACCCCATCTGGCCTCCATGGGCACTGTACCATACAGGTGCCCTTACACACATCAGGCAATACAACACACACCACACACAATAAAATAAAATAATCTGTAGACTCTGGATGCCAGCTCGAAGAGGCATGAGCATCATCTCAAGGCAGTTTTGTTTAGACAGGTTTCACCCTGCAGCATGGGCTAGCCTGGACCCTCTTGCCTCAGCCTGTGTGTCCAGGACTTAAGGCACACAGCACTACA
Organism: Rhizomys pruinosus; assembly: GCA_009823505.1. NCBI lineage: Eukaryota > Metazoa > Chordata > Mammalia > Rodentia > Spalacidae > Rhizomys > Rhizomys pruinosus. The sequence continues at coordinate 1,705,207 of VZQC01013351.1, read as the reverse complement.
GCTAGACAAAGCTGCCTTTTAAAAATATTATTTTTATTCTGTGTACTGGCTGCATGAACGTGAGTGCACCCATGTTGTTCAATGCCACTGAGGTCAGAAGAGGGCTTTGGATTCGCCTGAACTAGAGTTAAGGATGGTTTTCAGCTTCCATGTAGATGCTGGGAATCAAACCCCGGGCCTCTGCAAGAGCAGCTAGTGCTCTTAATCACTCAGCCATCTCTCTAGCCCCTCCCCTTTATCTTTTTGAGACAGGGTCTCCCTGCAGCCCCAGCTGGGCTAGAACTATGTAGACCAGGTTGGCCTTGATCTCAGAGATCACCTGCCTCTGCCTCCCAAGGCTTGTGCCACCAGGCCTGGCATAAAACTTTTCTTTTTAGGCCCCAAGATTACTGACCGTAAACATTTTCTTTTCCAGTGACTTCCATTTGTTCTGATTTAGCTTGCTGAGGTATCCAGTCTCTACCAAATGGTGGGACCTTCTATAACCTTGTTTTGTACTAAATTTTTTTTTCATATGTGCATGAATGTACTGTCTGCATGTAGGTCTGTGTGCCCGTGTTGTGCAATGTCTTGGAGGTCAGAATAGGGTGTCAGACTCCCCTGGAACTGGAATCAAAGGCAGCAGGCTGACTCCTCCAGATGGTACAGGAACAAACCAGAGAGCTCCTCCTGTCCACATCTGCAGGCTGCAGGGGCAGAGCAGGGAGACAAGTGTCACCCTATGGTACATATCACAAGCCCATTTCTTCAGTCCTCTAAGCACCTTCAGATTAATTTCATGGATTCAACTACCTCATGTTCAAAGGAAACCAGTAATGTGCATGTCTAACCTTTTCCTTGGTTCCAGTAGTACTCTTCCAGGTCCCAAATCTTTACTATTTCTGGGGCTACACACATGAACAGTGATGAAATAAGCTACCTCACTTCCATCACATCCCTGTCCCTGTCTCTGCACAGACCAGACAGGTAGGGCTGCAAGTTATTCAGGGGGCACCCTTTTCATTACATTTATGTGTTTGGGTGTGGGCATGAATGTGGTCAAATGACAACTTGCAGGAGTAGGTTCTTCTCTCCTTCTACCATGTGGATCCTGAGAACTGAGCACAAAGCATCAGGCATGGTGATAGGTGACTTCCTGCTGAGCCATCTCACTTGCCCTTGTCCCCTTTTCATAGAATGAGTACACTGTATAAGATTTAACATTCTTCCTGAAGACTGCTCTGAATCCAAGTCTATAGCAAAGTACAACGTGCTTGCTGGGAAGGACCAGCAGGACAGCCAGGCCAAGCTCAACAAGCTTTCAACCGAAAACACTTGTTCACCACCTTCCACTTGATCTTTTATTAAAGCTTTTCACAATGCCTTTTCTTTTTACTAAGTGGGCTTTGGACTGCTAGAAAGAAAGATTTAGGAAGTTGAACTAAGTCTTCCATGTTTTTAAAGCTATAGTAGCACAATTCAGATGTACACATAGTTTTGGTCTTTTTTTTTTTTGGTCTTTTCAAGACAGGGTCTCCCTGTAGCACCAGCTGTCCTGGAACTCACTCTGTAGACCAGGCTGGCCTTGAACTCACAAAGATCCGCCTGCCTCTGCCTCCCAAGTGCTAGGATTAAAGGCGTGCGCCACCACGCCCGGCAGTTTTGGTCTATTTTAAAAATTTTATGGGGCTGGAGAGATGGCCTAGCGGTTAAGAGCACCGACTGCTCTTGCAGAGGACCAGGGTTCAATCCCCAGCACCCACATGGCGGCTGAGAACCATCTGTAACTCCAGTTCCAGGGGAATCCAACACCCTCTTCTGACCTCTGTGGCATTGCACGACACAGGTGAACAAACCTGCATGCAGACAGTATATTTATACACATACGAAAATAAAAATAAAAATTTTATTGAGCCGGGCGTGGTGGTTCATGCAGGTGCATCTTTGTGAGTTCAAGGCCAGCCTCGTCTAGAGTGAGTTCCAGGACAGCTGGGGCTATAGGGAGACCCTGTCTCAAAAAAGAAAAAAAAAAATTATTGAGCTGTGCATGGTGGTGCACGCCTTTAATCCCAGCACTCGGGAGGCAGAGGCAGGCAGATCTCCGTGAGTTCAAGGCCAGCCTGGTCTACATAGGGAGTTCTAGGCCAGCTGGGGCTACTGGGAGACCCTGTCTCAAAAAGGCAAATAAAACAAAAAAAACTCTCCTCCAAAACAGTTCAGCATGATTCTCCAAAATATTTGTGCATTTCATAAAATAAAAACTATTGGGGTTGGAGAATTGGCAATGGTTAAGAGCACTGGTTGCTCTTGAAAAGGACCCAGGGCTGGAGAGATGGCCTAGCGGTTAAGAGCGCCGACTGCTCTTGCAGAGGACCCGGGTTCGATCCCCAGCACCCACGTGGCGGCTGAGAACCGTCTTTAACTCCAATTCCAGGAGAACTCCAGCTCCAGGAGAATCCGACACCCTCTTCTGACCTCCGCGGCATTGCACGACATGGGTTCACAAGCCTACATGCAGACAGTACATTCATACACATAGAAAATAAATAAAATTAAAAAAAAAAAGAAAAAAAAGAAAAGGACCAGGTTCCATTCCCAGCACCCACATGGCAGCCAACGACCAGTTTCAGGGGAATCTTGACACACTCTTCTGACCTTCATGGGCATTGCGTGACACGGGTGCACTTAAATACATGCAGGCAGTGCATTTCATACACATAAATTAAAAAAATAAAAACTTTTATTTGTAGCTTAGTTATTTAAATAAGTATTTTAACTCTATATAAGTTGCTTATCACTGAGGAATCAAATGGCTTCTCAGTTCAAAACCTAACTTATTCGTATGATATTCAGTATGTGCATTTTAAAAACATTTTCATCTTTGGGCATGATGGCATAAATCTTTAATCCTGGAAGGTAGGGGTGGATCTCTATGAGTTCAAGACCAAGGAGGACTATGTGATAAGACCCTGTCTTAAAAGGTAACAAGAGCCGGGCATGGTGGCGCACGCCTTTAATCCTAGCACTTGGGAGGAGAGGCAGGGGGATCTTTGTGAGTTCAAGGCCAGCCTGGTCTACAGAGTGTTTCAGGACAGTTGGGGCTACAGGGAGACCCTGTCTCGAAAAGACCAAAAGAAAAGAAAAAAAAAGGTAACAAGAAAACAGTTGCATGGACTACTTTCTGTTTAGCAGTGAAACACAGAATTAGTAAGCAGTGTACTTTAATACAAATTGGTTATTAAATTTCTAACATAAAAGTTTTCATCTTAAAAAAAAATAACCTTTTAGGTAATGTGCAAGCAGTCTTATGCAGAAATGGAAAAGGGTTTTGCCTAACCAAAGAACACACCACACGAAACATCAACGAAAGAAAGAGAGTCTTCCAGGATGGAGGGGTCATCACTTTGAACCAGTCCTACGGGCTCCTAGAAGGGCGGAACGTAACGACCCGAGGCCTTGGGTTCCATGGAAGCCTTAAGCTGAAGAAGTCCATTATTCCAGCGCCTCAAACCATCTCTGTCCCTATAGACGACTTGTGTCAGTTTCTCATCTTGGCCACAAATGGACTTTGGGAAGTTCTGGATAAGAAAGAGGTCACTGCACTGGTGATAACCTTATTCCAAGTATATAAAGAAGCATGTGTTCCTGACAAATCCCCACCATCCAAAGAGACTCATTCTCAATCAGGCAGTGATATCCACATCCTGTTCCAGTATAAACCCGAATCTGCAGAACCCACGTTAACTATGAATGTACCAAAAAAGGTATCTGAGTCAGCAGATTCTGAAGCTTGGATTCATCAGTGTAAAAATGCAGAGAGGGCTCCTTCAGAAGTGACCAGGAACCCTCAGTACAAGAAAGAAACCAACACATTCCCCAGGATAGATGGCGTTCAGGACAGTGAGAAAGCCCCATGTGATGGACAATGCCCTAAGAGCTTCTACGAAGGTGCGGCGGAGTACATTAGTCAGGAGCTGGTGAGCACAGCTCTAGAAGGCGGCTCCAGAGACATCACGGTCATGGTGATATTTCTCAATGGGATTACGTATCAGCTGCTATGAAAAATAAAAGTTCCAATGATCCAGAGCAGCAAGGACAACAGGGCAGGGACAACCTTCAATGATGCAGATTCTAGGATGATGGACAGCTACTGGTGAACCATTCTTGAAAATGTCAAAGTGACACAAAAGCAGACTTAGGTTAGCTATCACCTATGTTAAGCTAACCATTTTATGTCAGAGAAGAGAAAACTCAAGTGTTGCTTTTTATACCACTTTATTCCAACCTGAGCACCTCAATATAAAACTAAACACTGGTCAACTGTTTCCCTTACTAATTCCGAGTTACTGTAAAATGTACAAGTTCTGCTAGCAGTTCAACACTTAAATAGATTAAATCATCTGACACATGGTAGATTTCATATAATGAAAATACCTAAAATAATTAGTGCAATATACTGAACTGATCAAAATAAAATGGACTTTGAAAAACAAGGCTGCAAGATTGTTACTAATATTGTAATAATACTTATGTTACAAATCACAGGTACATAGTTTATTATGGTTCTAGCATGTAGGAACTGAAGCCCCTTTCTTTGACAGGGGGAAAGAAATTAATTAGCAGTTTTAGTAACTGTACATTTTGTATACCTTTAAGCAGCTCTTAAATATTACAGAAAAAAATAAACATATATGGAGACTACAATGCAGTACCCTATTTACAGTACAGCTGAGGATCATATTTAAAATAATCAAGTTTGAATGTACATAATTGTTAGTGCACTGACTATACCATGTCCAAAGGAACAAGACCCCTCCCTGCCCAAACAAAAGACTTATACATAATGGCCAACAGTGATTAAACAGAAATCACAAGACACTGGTTTGTTTCAGTTTCGTTGAAGAGCTCACAGGAAGGGAACACTATTCAGTAAAATGCACTTAGCAGTTTTTATACTCCTAAAACAAGGTGGGGTTACATCTGATTTTTTTTTTAAAACCCCATTAAAAAAAAAGATTGAGTATAATTTAGATGCTATTAATATCCCTTCTTTCTGTAGACATGGGACCATCTTCTTGGGATTAACATATTAAAATGTGGAATGTATATTTTTTAGATAATAGAAGAAATTATCATTTGCCTTGAATATTGTTGCTAAGCATAAATATTTAGAGTTTTCTAAAAGCCCACATTAGTAATCTCCACATCTTTCACACGTTACTGTCCCAGTCAGGAGAAAGTGGATGGTTAACGTGGGTCCAGACAGTCACCTGCCTTTATCTCTAATGCTGAGAAATGATTCCCTCAACCTTTCCATTGGAACAAGTATGCACACACTTCTTTTTCTTTCTATTGCTGAAACATTAGTTGGAGGGACACATGCATGTTATTAAAAATTAAGTTCAAAACACTCAAAATAATTCTGTATTAGAAACTTGATTCTATTGTAAGTCTCTTTTTGGAAGTCATACTGGGTGGGCTAAAAGCTCCAGCTCCGTGGTTATTGACATTTAGGAAGCAGAATACTCCAGCTGGTTCCAACTGGAGATTTAGTTACTACAACACTGACTCCTGGTTGGCTGTGCAGGCTCAGTAAGGTCTACTCCTCTTCCTCTGGCCGAATTTGCTCCTGGATTCTGTGGTTCATTCTTTGGCAGCTTTTTAGCTATTGCCNGGGGAGAGAAAGGAGGATCAAAGTGAACAAAATTATAATATTCATTTAAATTACTTTTACCCACTTATTTATAAATAAAGGAGTCCATGTTTGGGAAAGAGTTGGTGGGGACCAGCTGTAGACAGAAGATAGTTAGATCTTAAGCTTAACTTGATTTCCCCAGTAACAACATGTATCTAATTACCATTAGTACTCGTGTTGTGTGTGTGTGTGTGTGTGTGTGTGTGTGTTTTGGGGCCTGTACACACTAGGTAAGTGCACTATGGCTGAGCATTTTATAGTCATTAATAACCTCTACTATATAGCATCTACTGGGCATGAGAGGCATGCCTGTAGTCATAGCTATTCATTCCCCCTGGGTGATCATTTGAGCCCCAGGAGTTGGAGACTAGCCCGAGCAATTAAGGCTTCACTTTGAAAACCAAAGCCAAATAAGTAAGACTTAAAACCCAAGTCAAGGGCTGAAGAGATGGGTCAGTGGTTAAGAACAGTGGCTGCTCTTGCAGAGGATCCAGGTTCAATTCCCAGTGCCCACATGGTGGCTAACAACCATCTGTAATTCTAGTTCCAGGGGATCTGACATCCTCTTCTGACCTCTTCAGGCACACATGTGTGCTTACATAAATGCAGACAATACAGTCATATATAGAAATACCCTTTCAATACCTTCGTTCCCCAACCCTCTTGTGGTTCACCAGTAGTTGTACCTAATATAAATGGAATCAATCAATCTTAAAGGTCTAACCCCTAAAGCTGTTCCAAATTTCATTAAGAGTCAAGTGACTGGCCATCAAATATGGACAAAGCCTGCGATCAGCACTAATGGCTTTAGTTTAAGTACAATACAACTAATGGCTGTTCTGTCAAGTATGCTTCTTACTAAAAACTTACCTGCTAGATATACCCTGATCTCCAAGTACCCTGGTATGCTGGATCTGATGTGAGGGGAGGAAGTAGTATATAAACTGCATCTGAGAGCAAGCACTCCTTCCAGTTTGAATGACTGCCTAAGTGAATCCTGGATCTTTCTTGTTTTGTTTGTGGTGGTGTTAGACAGGGCTTGCACATGCTGGACAAGTTCTCTACCACAAATTTAACCCGAGCCTGCATTTCTTAACTCAGTATTTTTTCATTAATCATATGTAGAATCACACAGATACTGGGTAGCAGGTCCAGGAGCACTTAAGTTTGAGGAAGAAAGCCTTCCCTGGGCCTCCTTCTAGAAGTAGTTCTAGAGATGGTACCATAAAGTGCCATATATAAAAAATACATAATGGTGTATTTTCAGCCAAAGGCCCTGGAAGTAGACAAACACTGGTATCAGTAAGCAGTGTGATTATAATGAATACCAAGTTGGGTTTGGGAACGAGTATGTATGTGTATGTGTGTATATATATATTATACTAGTACTAGCTTATAATATATATATATAAACACAAATAAAATCGCCCTCTTTAAAAAAAGAAAAAGAAAAAAAATTTCCATCTTTAGTTTGTTTCTCTAAGAGCTTTCTGTAATTACACCCTAGTAAATGGAGTCCTTGAATTGAACTGTGCTATATACTATGTGATTTGAAATACAAACCTTATGAAAGATCACAATTCCATTTATACTTGGGATTTCTTTCCTTTGGTCTTTTTGGACATAGGGTCTCCCTTTTAGTCCCAGCGGGCCTGTACCTCCCAAGTGCTAGGATTAAAGGCTTACACCACCATGCCTGGCTTTTAGCTGCCACGTGGGTGCTGGGTCCACTGCAAGAGCAGTCAGTGCTCTTAACCACTGAGCCATCTCTCCAGCCCTGCAAATAATATCTTAAAAGCCTAAGAAAGCTGGATGTGGTGGCACACACCTTTAATCCCAGCACTCTGGGAGGCAGGTGGATCTCTGTGAGTTCAAGGCCAGCCTGAGCTACAGGGACACCCTGTCTCAAAAAGCAGCCCCCTACCCCCCAAAAACCTAAGAAAGGTTTAAAATGTAGCCTCATTGGGCATGGTAGCTCCATTATATAATCTAAACATTTGGAGGCTGAGGTAAGAGGATCTGGAGCTCTAGGCCAGCGTTGGCTATACAGTGAGACTGTCTGAAAAGGAAGACAGGAGCTCAGTGGGTAAGTTTTCTATCCAACCACGACAATCTGAAGTTGGACCCCTAGAACCCATATAACAAGGGCCTATAACTCCAGCATTGAGGGGTAAGAGGTATGAAGGTGCAGAGAAAGGCAGATCCTGGGGTCTCTGGTAAGCTCAAGGTTCAGTTAGAGATCCCATCTCAGAAAATAAGGTAGAAAGTGGGCAGAATGCTGTAGGTAAAGATATCCATGGACAAGCCTGATGACCAGTGGTCTACCACACATTCACACACACCAGAAGCATCAATACCTGTGTGCCTGTGTGTATACAAAGACAACAAATTAAAAAATAAAGTCACTGGGCGCATAATCCTAGCACTTGGGAGGCAGAGGCAGGCAGAGGCAGGCAGAGGCAGGCAGATCTCTGTGAGTTCAAGGCCCGCCTAGTCTACACAGTCCCAGGTCAGCTGGAACTAAAGGGAGATGCTATCTCAAAAAAAAAATAAAAAAAAAAAAAAAAAAAAAAAGAAAACAACAACAAAAACAAAACACCTTTAAGTCACATGCTGACATCATCTATTGTCTCCACCAGGCCTACTGTTGCATGGATCACTCTGACCAGTGCACTCCCAGTATATCTGCCACTTGCCCACTAGTAGCCAGCTCAAGTAGGCTGAGCTCAGACTGCCTTGATACCAGTGTTCATGATCAAGAAACCCTTATTTACTCAGAATGCCTCAAAGCACAAGAATATAAGGTTATCCTCAGCCACATGAAACCCTGTTGTAAAAGAAAAACAAAACCCAACTCTTCTAAGTCAAGCCTGGCTGTGCATAACTACAATAACCCAGTATTCCAGTCTCAGGCAGGAGGACTCCAAGTTCTAGGCCAGCCTGGATACAGAAGACCTTATTTGAAAAGAAAACAAAACCAAAATAACAAACAGAACTTAACACCAATCAAACCCACACCCAAGAAAAACAAATCTTCAGCCTGGGGACGTAACTCAGTAATGCAGCACTTGCCTAACATAATAAGACCAATCCCCAGCCCAGGTGAAGAAGAATCTTCCATTTATCAAACTGGGAAGGAAAGAGAACTTTGTGCTAGTTTTGCTATTCCACCTCTAACTGCAAAAGTTATGGCCACAGAGTATGATATATAATTAGGATAAAAGGCGAGTCATTTCCCAGTTAAGGAACTAGGAACAAATGGACAAGACATTCAATGAAAATATTCAATGGTATCCACGGGGAATCCACTGAGGGTCTGGAATGTACTCTCCACAGCTAAGAGGTATTACTGGGTAGTAACAGGAAAACCAGTATGTGCTCACACACTTCAGTGAAATCTTTGGAAAAATCTACCTGAGATCAGCTTTGAACTCATCTGTACTCTGATCTAATATCTATGAATGAACAAATCTGACACTGTTACTGGGAGTGCAGGTATAGAGACTGCCCAGCTTGTCTGTGGCCTTGGCTTAATTCCGAGTACTGCCAAAAGAGAAGGGGAGGGCAATCACAGGTCTCTTCTGTTCTCCAACCATTTGTTCCCCCTTAAAACCACCACCACCACCAACACCACCACCACCACCACCACCACCACCACCACCACCAGGGTCTCATGCATGGGATGGCAAAAAACTGGCCATGTAACTAAGGAAAAACATCTCCTGAGTCTTACTGCCTCCACCTCCTCAATGCTGAGATTACAGTCCATTGCCACCATGCCCTGCTTTCCAATCAGTCTTCTTTTTTTTCTTCTTCAAGACAGGGTCTCTTTGTAGCCCCAGCTGTCCTGGAACTTGCTCTGTAGACCAGGCTGGCCTTGAACTCACAAAGATCCGCCCGCCTATGCCTCCCAAGTGCTGGGATTAAAGGTGCGCCCTGCTCCAATCAGTCTTAACCATATTAATAACAAATATTACTTGGTGGAAGGAATCTAGAATGGTATAATCAATTAATCACTAATTTTTAGAGGAGATGGACCAAATGTCCCAAATGTTTCACTTGTTCATCTCCTGAAAAATATTAATCTTACCTATTGCCATGAATATTTCATTTACATTCATTGACGTCTTAGCTGATGTCTCCATGAATAGTAAACTGTTGTCATCTGCATAGGACTGTGCTTCCTGTTGATTAAAGAGACATTTACCCCTTGCACACGTATTATAACTGCTTTACCTCCTACAAAAAAAAATTTCCTTATGATACCTATAATCAACAACTGTACAAACAGTTGAGGCAAAAGAAGCATTGCCAGGTGTGGTAGGTAGCACATGCCTTTAATTCCAGTACTCAGGAGGCAGAGGCAGGCGATTTCTGTGAGTTCCAGGCCAGCTGGGGCTACAGGGAGACTATCTTTAAAAAACAAACAACAAAAACATCAATGTATGTGACAATTCAGTATGGAATATTTTTTTCACCTTAACTTCAAAAAAGGTTGGTTTGTTGTGACAGGGTCTCACTACGCAGCACTGGTTGGCCTGAAACTTGCTATGTAGACCAAATGCCCTCAAACTCAGAGATCCGCCTGCCTCTGAAACATGAGCGCCATACCAAGTCAGCTTTTATTTTTAATTACTTGTCTATGTGAGTCTGTGCGTATGTGTGCAGACAGGAGACAGTATCGGATCCTGTGGAGCTGGAGTCGCAGGTCTTTATAAGCCACTAGACAGGGGTGCTGGGAATTCAACTCTGGTCCTTTGGAAGAGCTGTATGTGAGCCTCTCACCTAACTTCATTTCCTTCCTTCCTTCATTTCCTCCTCTCATTCATTCATTCATTCATTCATTCATTCATTCATTCATTCATTCATGCATGCATTCATTCAAGACAGGGTCTCTCTGTAGCCCCAGCTGGCCTGGAACTCACTGCCTATGACTCCCAAGTGCTGGGATTAAAAGCATGCACCACGCCTGGCTTCACCTTAATTTCTTGCATCACCTATCTAGTGTAAGATTAAATCTACCTATAACAATGAATTTGGGCACAGGGTATTATTTTATTCTAAAAAAGGAAATTCTCTGATCTCAATGGTAGCTTTTATTATGATTATCTGTAACAAAGATAGAAATCAAAGGTCTTAACACTGGCTTCAACTACTGAATTATACTCTCATGTTTAATTTTTATTTATTTTGGTCTTTTTGAGACAGGGTCTCCCTGTAACTCCAGCTGTTCTGGAAGCTCACTATGTAGACCACTATGTAGACTCACTATGTAGACTCACTATGTAGACCACTATGTAGACCTCACTATGTAGCCTTGAATTCACAGAGATCCGCTCGATTGCCTCTGCCTCCTGAGTGCTGGGATTAAAGGTGTGTGCCACCATGCCCAGCTCGTGCTTAATTTTTTTTTTTTCCGTCTTTTTGGGACAGGGTCTCCCTGTAGCCCCAGCTGGCCTGGAACTGGCTCTGTAGACCAGGCTGGCCTTGAACTCACAAAGATTTGCCTGCCTCTGCCTCCCAAGTGCTAGGATTAAAGGCGTGCGCCACCATGCCCGGCTCATGTTTAATTTTTAATGAGTTCTATGGCAACATTAAAATTTATTGAAAAAATGAGATACTTCAATAAAAATACTTTCTTTCTCAAAAAATAAAAAATAATTTACCCAGAGTTAGCCCTTCATAGTGACATTACTACCCTGCACTTCTGTCATGCTTTGCAGCTTACATGTCTTATTGATCCCCACGCTGTTCTGAGGAGCAGTCACTGCCTTTTCCCATTTGGCAAAGAAACAAGAGGCTCCTTGGAACTGATATGGGGTAGGGCCATTTTCAAATGCAACTGAAGCTCTCTACCACTTTTTGCTGGGGAGAAGGTTAACTGTCTTGGACACAGTAACAGACTCTAGACTTTATTCACATGGTTGTCCCAAGAATAGAGTGAAGCTACAAGTGCAATGTGTCCAGCTTAATAATGCTGAATAATACTGAATGGTACAATAGTTTCCCTTCTGTCAATCCCTCTATTATCTTGAAATTTTTTTTAAAATTTTAATTAACTTATTTTTATGTGTATGAATGTACTGTCTACATGTAGGTTTGTGCAGCTGTGTAGTGCAATGCCTTGAAGGTCAGATGAGGGTGTCGGATTCCCCTGGAACTGGAGTTAAAGACGGTTCTCAGCCACCATGTAGGTGCTAGGAATCGAACCCGGGTCCTCTGCAAGAGCAGTTGGCACTCTTAACCACTAGGCCATCTCTCCAGTCCCAATCCCTCTATTATTAAAAAAATTATCCCAACACTGATATGCACAAGGCCAGTGGTAGCCCTTCTGAGCAAAAGAGATAGTTTGTTCTCTCCTACCACCATGAGACTTCTGGGAACCCGCCCCCCCCCTTTCTTTGCTAGATAACTTTATTGTCAACTTGACACACCTGTGTTGATGGAGCCTCAACTGGGGAATTCCCTCCATTGGACTGGCCATGGCCATGTCTGTGGGGTGTTGTCCTGACTAATAAGTGATGTAGGAGGGCCCAGCCCACTGAGGGCAACGCCAGCTCTGGGCAGGTTGTCTTATGTCTAAGTAAGCAGGCTGGGTGGATCTCTGTGAGTTCAAGGTCAATATGGTCTATAAAGTGAGTTCAGGCCAGCTGGGACTTCAGGGAGACCCAGTCTCAAAAAGACAAAAACAAAACAAAACAAAAAAAAAAACCAAACAAACAATAAAAGCTAGGGTGAGCATGGGCTAGCAGAACAAGCTGGTGGTAGCCCGGGAGATGTAAGCAAAATAAACCCTTTCCTCTCCAAGCTGATATTGGTCAGAGTGTTTTATCCCAGCAATTAAAGATAAACTAGAATACTTTATCCCAGCAATTGAAGACAAACTAGAATACTTTCTCCTTTTTCTCTCTCTTTTTGAGGCAGGAGCTATATAAACTATATAATCCTGATTTTCTTTTTTATTTTTATTAAAAAAAATATTTTTTAAATTTTTGTATGTGTATGAATGTACTGTCTGCATGTAGGTGTGCGCACCCATGTCGTGCAATGCCGCGGAGGTCAGAAGAGGGTCTCGGATTCCTCCCCTGGAACTGGAGTTCTCCTGGAACTGGGAGTTACAGACGGTTCTTAGCCGCCATGTAGGTGATGGGGATCGAACCCAGTCCTCTGCAAGAGCAATCGGTGCTCTTAACCGCTAAGCTATCTCTCCAGCCCCTATAATCCTGATTTTTTTTTTTTTTTTTTGGTTTGTCTTTTTTTTTTTTGTTTTTCGACAGTTCTTCCCCAGATGTCCTGGAACTCACATTGTAGACCAGGCTGGCCTTGAACTCACAAAGATCTACTTGCCTCTGCCTCCCGAGTGCTAGGATTAAAGGCATGCGCCACCACGCCCGGCTTATAATCCTGATTTTCATACCAGCTGTGGAAATCAGGCTGGCTTCAAATAAATGTATGGCAATCTTCCTACCTTTGCCTCCCCATCACTGGGATTATGGGCATGTGTTACCATACTTGGCTCAAACTAGTCTATTTATTGTAAACTCACAAATAAAGTTCAAGTGCCCATGGAGGCCAGAGGGCATCAGATCCCATGGAGGTGGAGTTATGGGAGGTTGTGAGTAGTCCAACATGAGTGTCCTCTACGACAATAGCATGTGCTCTTAACCAATGAGCCACCTCTCTTCATCCAGCCCCTCAAACTAGTTTCTGAGTCTTTTTTTTTTTTTTTTTTTGTCTTTTTTGAGACAGGGTCTCCCTGTAGCCCCAGCTGTCCTGGAAGTCATTCTGTAGGCCAGGCTGGCCTTGAACTTACAAAGATCCACCTGCCTCTGCCTCCCAAGTGCTAGGATTAAAGGCATGTGCCACCACGCCACGCCCGGCTTAAGTTCTCTTTTAAGGACAGCTACATGCCTGCATGCATCCAAGTGTTGGACGTAGTTTTTTTTTTTTTTTGGTACTATTTTCATGTCTTAAAATTCTATGAAACACTGAGTGTGATGGTACACATCTTTAATCCCAACACTTGGGAGGCAGAGGCAGGTGATCTCTGTGAGACTGGGGCCATGGCATCTACTGTGGCTATAGGAAGACCGTGTCTCAAAATCAAAACAAAACAAACAAAACAAAACACAGAATTTACAAAAAGTTGTGCTTTCAAATATAAGTTAATTCAACATACCTGGAAGTCAACAGCTCTTTTACTTGCTAGATCAGCCTTGTTTCCTGATAAAGCTATGACGATATTAGGACTTGCTTGCCTCTGAAGTTCTTTAACCCAGTTTTTTGCTCTTGCAAAGGACTCCTGTTAAAGGAAAAGCTAGCTATTTGACATAGGCTTGAGAAAAAGGAAATATCTTTTATGAGACAACGCTTTAAAATAAAGACTCTAAGGTGACCCTTTGGGAAAGAAATGGATCAACTTTATGTTCCACTCACAAAGCTTTGGGAGAAAGACTACCAATAGGATTTGCCAGAATCAGTCTTCCACCAGGCATGGTGGCGCACATCTCTGATCCTATAGCACTCGGGAGGCAGAGGCAGGTTCCAACTAACTAGTCTCAGGTTACCCACCTCATTGGTGATGTCATACACAACAATGGCTGCTTGTGCTCCTCGGTAGTACATTGGCGCTAGGCTGTGGTACCGTTCCTGGCCAGCTGTATCCCATATTTCAAACTTTACTGTTGTGTCATCAAGACACACAGTCTGGGTTAGAAAAGCAGCTGAAAGGGAAAACATCTGCTATAAGTTTATCATTGTCCCAACTTTTCTTTTTTTTAGAGAAAGGATCTCATGAAGCCCAGCCTAGAGTCACTATACTGCTAAAGACAACCTAGAACTTCTGGTCCACCTGCCTCTACTTCCATATTGGTGAACCACCATGCTGTCTGTGGTGCTTCAGATCAAGACAAAAGCCAGTGCTTTGTGCACCCTAGGCAGGTCCTCTATCAGCTGAACCACACCCTTAACCTTAAAAAGAAAACACTCTGGCAAGATGGTGGTTCCTGGGGTTGTAGGCGCCAATGCTTGGCTAGGGCGAAACTGGGGGAGGGGTGCCTAGGGGCTTCTGTGAATGTTGGGGGACCAGAGGTGGTCCAAGAGCTTTTGGACACATTGGAGACTGTGGCTCAGAAGCACAAGGAGACAGCTGAGACAAAGGGCTGGGCCTCCCTCCCACTGAACCCAGGTATATACCCAAAGGATGCATTCTACAACAGAGATACGTGCACAACCATGTTTACTGCTCTTTTCACAATAGCGAAGGGCTAGAAGCAGCCCAGATGTCCTGCAACTGGATAATGAAGATGTGGTACATTTCTACAATTGAGCTATATGCAGCAGTTAAAAAGAATGACTTGCCAGGTGTGGTGGCGCACGCCTTTAATCCTAGCACTTGGGAGGCAGAGGCAGGCGGATCTTTCTGAGTTCAAGGCCAGCCTGGTCTACAGAGTGAGTTCCAGGCCAGCTGGGGGTATGGGGAGACCCTGTCTCAAAAAGAATGACTTGATGAAATTTGTAGGCAAATGGATGGAACTGAAGGCTGTTATGCTGAATGAGGTGAGAGAGTCTCAGAAAAACAAATTACGTAGTATTGTACCTCATTTGTGGTTTCTAACACCAAATCCCTATGTGTAAGTTAAAATGAGTAACTGGTCAGTAAAGATACCAAAATGTTTGTTATTACTATAGATAGAGTATGGTATATTAACTAATGGGGATAAAAAAAAATACCAATTTAATGTTCTACTAAATACATGGGTGCAATCCTTTTCTGCATTTACATATGTTTTATATGTAAGATATTTGACCAGTAGGTAAAACATCTTTGGAGTGAACAGACAAGCTCTGGGCATGTGGGAAGAATTGGTCATCTATAAACTAACCCAAAATTTACAAGGACATCTCAAAGTTTATACTTTATAGTGGTTATTTATTTTTAAAATTTATTTACCTTATGTGTATGTATGTACTGTCTGCATGCAGATCTGTGCACCTGTGTCATGCAATGCTGCAGAGGTCAGAAGAGGGCATTGGATTCCCCTGGAAATGGAGCTAAAGATGGTTCTCAGCCACCATGTGGGTGCTGGGGATCGAACCCGGGTCCTCCTCTGCAAGAGCAGTTGGAGCTCTTAACCGCTAGGCCATCTCTCCAGCCCCTATGGTGGTATATTTAAAACAATTGGTCCAGCCGGGCATGGTGGTGCATTCCTTTAATCCTAGCACTTGGGAGGCAGAGGCAGGAGAATCTTTGTGAGTCCAAGGCCAGCCTGGTCTACAGAGTGAGTTCCAGGACAGCTGGGGATACAGGAAGACCCTGTCTCGAAAAGACACCCCCAAAATAAAATAAAACAATTGTTCCACCTATATAAATATGGAATACTTATTAAACTTTAATAACGGGGTAAATCTCTTTTAAATGCTATTAAGTCTCATGGAATTAACTAAAAACTTTCTGTGTAAGATAAAAAATGGATGGTTATATAGCCAGGCGTGGTGGTGGATGCCTTTAATCCTAGCACTTGGGAGGCAGAGGCAGGCGGATCTTTGTGAGTTCAAGGCCAGCCTGGTCTACAGATTGAGTTCCAGGACAGCTGGGGGCTACAGGGAGACTGTCTCAAAAAGAAAAAAGAAAAAAAAAAAAGAAGGATGGTTATTTCCAGAACAGGTAATAGTAACAAGCTTAAGCTAATTAGCGATACAGAATTGTTCTTAATTTTCAATCCACTGCTAACTTGTACTGGATTCCCAGATACAGCTATTAGATTAAATGGACACAAATGTTCTCCAGGTTTCCCTATATTATACAAGTGTTAACTCTGAGTGTCAGCCCATTGGCCTATCTTTGGGAGATGTGAACAGGTCCCTTTAAACCAAGCCTACAGATAGTTGGGTACAGATATATACTTAAAACTACATCACGTGGACACTACATTTTAGAAATATAATTTATTTCATATTTATTTTCTGTGTATGAGTGTATTGCCTGCATATGTATAAGTGCCCCTATGTCATGCAAAGACTGAGGAGGTCAGAAGAGGGTGCTGGATTCCCTGGAACTAGAGTTAGGATGGTTGTTAGCTGTCATGTGGTGCTAGGAATCGAACCCAGGTTTTCAAGAGCAACCAGTGCTCTTAGCCACTGAGCCATCTCTCCAGCCCCAGACACTACATTTTATACTGGAAAATTCTTTTGATTTAGATCACCATAAAAATTAATATTTATATTACCTTTCAAAATTTGTTACATTTTCATTTTGGTGGCCATCATTGTTTCAGTTCAGATTTAATTTGTTAAAATATTCACTGTTCAATTCACTTTTCATTCTTCTTCTAAAAATATTATGTGTCTGGACAATTTTCAGGAAGTGGTTCTCTCCACTGTAAGAATCAGAGCTCTCAGCTGGGCGTGGTGGCGCATGTCTTTAATCCTAGCACTTGGGAGGCAGAGGCAGGCAGATCTTTGTGAGTTCAAGGCCAGCCTGGTCTACAGAGCGAGTTCTAGGACAGCTGGGGCTACAGAGAGACCCTGTCTCGAAAAGACAGAAAAAGAGAGAGAGAGAGAGAGAGAGAGAGAGAGAGAGAGAGAGAGAGAGAGAGAAAGAAAAAAATTATCAGAGCTCAAATCCAGGTCATAGGGCCATCTCATTATCCCTTCACTCTCATTTCTTTTCTTTTTCTTTTTTGTCTTTTTTGAGACAGGGTCTGCTTGTAGCTCCAGCAGGTCTGGAGTATGTAGATCAGGCTGACCTTGAACTCACAGAGATCTGTCTGCCTCTGCCTCCTGAGCACTGGGATCAAAGGTATGTCACCATGCCTGATTGTCTTGTTAAAAAACAAAACGAAACTAGATGTTTGTATTTATGTGTACACAATGCACATAAATATGAGTATATGCCATGTTTGTGACAATGTTGTGGAGTCCAGAAGAAGGCACCAGATCCTCTAGAGCTGGAGCTAACCTATGTAATGGTGGTTGTGAGTAGCCTGACATGGGTTCAGGGAGTTGAACTCCAGTCTTCTCCAAGAGCAGTAAACACTTCAGTTTGAAGCCATGTCTTCAGCCCCGCTTATTCTTTTAAGAATCCTATGGCTGGAGAGATGGCCTAGCGGTTAAGAGCACCGACTGCTCTTGCGGAGGACCTGGGTTTGATCCCCAGCACCCACATGGGGGCTGAGAAACGTCTGAAACTCCAATTCCAGGGGAATCCAACACCCTTTTCTGACCTCCGCGGCACTGCACGAAACGGGTGCACAGACCAACATGCAGACAGTACATTCATACATGTACAGAAATAAATTAAAAAAACAAAAAAAAAAAAAAGAATCCTATCAGATTTTGGAACCTCCCAACACTTTTTGGGAGGCAGAGGCAGGCAGACTTCCATGAGATTGAGGCCAGCCTCAAATATAAGTGAATTCCAGGTCAACCTTCTGTGGCTACAGGGAGACCTTGTCCCCAAAACACCAAAACCAAAACAAAAAATTCGATTTCACTTTTTCATTTATGCCATATATCTTTTAGTATATGTGGTGGCGGGTGTGTCCTGGCCATGGTGAGTATGTGTGTAGGTTAGAGGGTCACCTCAGGAAGTTTGTTCTCTTCTACCATGTGAGACCCAGAGTCAAACTCAGGTGATCAGGCCCCATCTGTGTTTCTGAGACAGGGTTTCACATACTGGCTGACCTGGAACTTGCTATGTTGGCCTTGAATTCACAGAGATCTACTTGCCTTTGTCACCTGAGTGCTGGAATTAAAGGTGTGTCTCATCATGCATAGTTCTTCTCTAGGTTACAAACATTATTTTCTGTGTAGGTGTATGCTACAGTATAGTATAGAGGTCAGAGGCCAACTTGCAGGAGTCAGTTCTCTCCCTCCATCACAGGAGTCAGTTATCTCCCTCCATCACAGGAGTCAGTTCTCTCCCTCCATCATGTGGGAGGTAGGGACTGAACTGAGGTCAGAATGGATAGCAAGAGCCTTTGCTTTTCTCTGATTCTAACTTTGTAACAAAGTACTGTTTTAAAAGGATGCTTTAAGTTGGGCATGGAGAAGCATCCTGCAATTCGTACCTTTACTTGAGATATACAGAGAAATCAAGAGCTAGAAGCCAGCATGGGCTACAGAGTAGGATCCTGTCTCAAAATCCCACAAATGACCAAAACCCAAAACATCGCTGTTAAAACTAAAATACCCTTGGGCTGGAGAGATGGCTCAGTAGTTAAGAGTGCGACTGCTCTTGTAGAGGACCCAGGTTCAATTCCCAGAACCCACATGGAGGCTAAGAACCATTTTTTAAGCCAGGCGTGGTGGCGCACACCTTTAATCCTAGCACTCAGGAGGCAGAGGCAGATGGATCTCTGTGAGTTCAAGGTTGGCCTGGTCTACAGAGTGAGTTCCAGGACAGCTGGGGCTATGGAGACCCTGTCTCAAACAAAACAAAACAAAAAGCAAAAACCAAAACCAACCAAACAAACAAAAAAACCCCTAAAATACCCATAACACAGACATAAAGGTTAACTATTTAGCTCAGTTCATTTTTAAGTCCTGAGTTCAAGTACAGCAATCCCATCACAACTTGCAATTTCTCTGCTTTAACTCATAGAAATCCTACTGCTACCTTAATGAAAACATTGTCCAATTTTCAAAGCAGTTAAACCTTTAACAGAAGACCATCGACCTGGGCCAGTGAGATGTGTCCACTGGCAAAAAGCACTTCCCACCCAAGCCTGACAACCTGAGTTTGATCCCTGGAACCCTGCTCATAGGAGAGAACTGACTCTTCAAAGCTCTCTTGACTCTCACACAGCGCTGTGCACATGCACACCCACACTCATACACATCCGGTAATACTAAATACAAACAAAAATCCAGACCACTAATTATAATGTATGTTCAAAATGCCAAATAAAGCAAAAAGAAAATAATACATTTAAAGGCACTGGCTGCCCTTGCAGAAGACCCAGGTTTGGTTCTCAGCATCTATCTCTTGGCAGCAAACTATCTCTCACTTTACTTCCAGGGGACCACACACACTCCTCTGATCTTTATGGGCACTGCACATATGTAGTGCATGTATATACATGTAGGCAAAATGCTCATACACATAAAATAAAAAAACGAGCCCAGGTATAGTAGTGTACACCACTGATCCCAGCAGGTGGGTCTGGGAAACAGAGGTGGGCAGATCTCTGAGTTCAAGGCCAGCCTGGTCTCCATAGCAAGTTCCAGGCCAGCTGGGACTAAAGGGAGACCCTGTCTCAAAAAAAATAAAATAAAAAAATAAATAAAATCTATATCTATATCCAAATGCATCAAGTTAAATAAAACACAAGTTCTTAACTGGAAAAGAAAGTCAACATCTCTATAATAAACATTAGCATAAGCAGGTGAAAACATTAACAAAGAACAGCAGCAAGAACAAGCCACCTTTTATATTCTCAAATCAAATCCACTTAGAATGTCTTCTTCCAGAGCTCCCCAAGTGCCCATGTGATGTTCCACCCCCCCCCCCCACCCAATGCTGGAGACTGAACAGAGGGTTTCACACATGCTGATTGATTTATTTTGTTTCTGAAGCAAGGTTACTTTCTGTTGTAGTTAAGGCTAGCCTCAAATGTGTGGCAATCCTCTTGCCCAGCTTTCTCAACAATGGATTACAGGTATGAGCACATTAGCTGAAATTATACACTGCGCCTGCAAACACCAAACGTCCTGTAAACACACGATCATACTCCATGAGAAGTATCTAAATTGATGGCATCAAATGATGGTAACAACAAAAATAGTTAATCTTAGGAGCACATGAACTAAATAGAGAAGGAATGGAAACCTAGAGAATTGTACTCCACTCAGGTGTTGTTATTTGTAATATTCAGGACAGAACAAAAGGCTTTAGTCGTGTTAGGCAAGCACTCTACCTCCCAGGCCTCCAAGTTGGCTATCAAATTCAAGAATGAATTACTTTATTACTGACTAATCAATCAAAAGTCCCTCCATAGACTACTGAATTTGAGTACACAAAAATTAGAGACTCCAATACAAATATTCAAAATACAGAAGTAACCATGCTGAGAAAAATTCCTATTGTAGAAGCTAATAAATATTTTTAGCATGTAGAAAGTACATTAAGTTGGCCATGGTGCTGCTATATGCCTAAAACTGCAGGACTTGAGAAGCTGAAACAAGAGGATCTGGAGTTGGTGGTCAGTCTGAATTACATAACGAGACCCTGTCTCCCAACCCTTACATATGCTGGAAATGAGTTTGTGGGATACTCCATTCTCAAAAACATCAGGAAGGAGTATACCAGCACTAAGTTAAGGGTCTCTGTGCTGAGGCAGAAGTTGTTCCAGGCCAACCTGGGTTACATGAGCAGACCTTCTTTAACAACAACAACAACAACAACAACAACAACAACAACAACAACAACAACGGCTGGAGAGATGGCTCAGCAGTTAAGATCACTGTCTGTTCTTGCAGAAGATCCAGGTTCCATTCCCAGCACCCACATGGCAGCTAAGAACCATCTTTAGTGCCAGGCGTCAGGAGTGGCAGTGCACACCTTTAATCCCAGCACTTGGGAGGCAGAGGCAGGCGGAGCTGTTAGTTCAAGGCCAGCCTGGTCTACAGAGAGTGCTCCAGGCCAGCTGGGACTAAAGGGAGACCCTGCCTAAAAACAAAAAACAAAAAGCAAAAAACAAAAAAAACAAGAAGATAAAGGTATATTAGCAATTGCACAAACCATTATTTACACAAAGATTTTTTAGTAGCTCAGGGAGGCCTTGAACTTTCAAACCTCCAGCCTCTGTCTCAGCTTCCCAAGTAGATGAAATGATGGTCTGGAGCCTCCAGGCTGGCACTTAAAAGGTCTTTTGGAAGACTAACAAGTAAAAGATGATGCAAAGCTTTTTGCTACTTACCCCAAAAGCATGATTTGGCTACAGTCAGACCTGGTCTCAAAAAAACAAACTAAATCAAAACAAAACCTGAAAAGTGTTACTGAGCAGAAACTTGAACTCTTATGAGCTGCTGTGGAGCCACTCCTCAGAAACATCAAGGTAAAGCTGAAGATAGAGTGCATGCTTTGCAAGGACTTGAACCCATCACTAGAAAAAAAAAGTACAGAATCCAACACAGCTACTTCTGTATGTACCTAATAGTACTGAAAGCAGTCTCATAGTATTTGTACACCAATCTTCAAGACTGCCTTATGCTAAAACACATAAGCAAAATGTACCCAAAATAGATGAACTAATAACCACAATGGAATGGCTCAGTTTTTTTAAAGCATGTTAAACATATATTTTTTTATTATTATTTTTATTTTATGTGTACGGATGCATGTAGGTAGGTGCACTGTGTTGTGCAATGGTGTGGAGGTCAGAAGAGGATGTCAGATCCTCCGATGTGGAGTTATAGATGGTTGTTAGCCATCATGTGGGTGCTGGGATTCAAACCCGGGTCCTCTGCAAGAGCAGTCAGTGTTCTTAATCACTGAGCCATCTCTCCAGCCTCAGAATTGCTCAGTTTTAAACAGGGAAGAAGGGCTGAGGATGCAACTCAGTGACAGAGTGTTGTCAAAGTGCAAGCAGAGCCCTGGGTCCACACCTCGACACTGCAAAGGAAGAAAGGAAAACAAGAAAAGGAGAGTGGTGAGTGTGACCCCAGCTTCTAATCCAGCAGTGAGACTTGAGGAACATGAAGTTTAAGGCTAGCTTGGACTTCTAGGTTCCACAGCAAGATCCCACCTCAACAAAAGAAATCCAAAACAGAAAAATCACTTAATACCACTGATCTGTACACTTAAAAATATTTAAAATGGTGTTTTTATTATATAACTTACCATAATTAAAAAAAAAAAAACAATAAGCAACTAAAGATAGAATAAACTAAATATAAAATAAATCTGAGTCTACATGAAAAATGAAATGAAAAACAAAAATTAACTAGGACTTCAACATCTGCAAGGAGAAAATATTGCCTTTATTTCTTTTTGGAGAGAAGGTCTTGCTATATATATCACAGGCTGGCCTCAAACTTAAGACCCTCCTAGCTCAGCCTCCAGAATGCTGGCTGGGATTATAGGTATGCACCATCAAGCCAACTCAAAGGGAGTTAACTAGCCAGACATAAGCTAGTTTTATGTCGAGCATTATTATACTAGGCACATCTGCTAGTATAATAATGTAGTGTTTTTTTTTTTTTGGTTTTTTTTTTTTTTTTTTTTTTGAGACAGGGTCTCCCTGTAGTCCCAGCTGTCCTGGAACTCACTCTGTAGACCAGGCTGGCCTTGAACTCACAAAGATCCACCTGCCTCTGCCTCCCAGTGCTAGGATTAAAGGTGTGTACCACCACACCCGACTAATGATGTAGTTTTAAAATTAAGTCTTTTCTGTAAAAATATTTACTACCCGTGTGGCTGGGCAGGTGGCAACATGCCTTGAATGACCAGCACTTGCGAGAGGCCCTGTCTCAAAAAAAAAAAAAAAAAAAAAAAAAAAAAAAAAAAGAAAGGAAGGAAGGAAGGAAGGAAGGAAGAGAAAAAAAGCCAGAATGAATATAAATATGGTCAAGTTTAAATTTTTGGGGTTGGTCATTTCTTTCAGTTTATAAAGAAACTTATTTTCCCTCCCCCAGTTTCCTTTTTTTAAATTATTATTATTTACAGATGGCTATAAGCCACCACCTGGGTGCTGGGAATCAGACCCACATCCTCTGCAAGAGGAGCCAGTGCTCTTAACTGCTCAGCCATCTCTCCAGTCCTTCCTCCCTTAGTTTTATTGAGATATAATTGGCAGATAAAGTATAACACAGAATGTTTTGATGCATGCATACACTGTCAAATGAGTGACTAATTATCACACATGATACACAATAACAAAACAAAAATAACAAATATAATTTTAAAAATTTAAGTGGCTATCTGCCTTCCATAACTCCAGTTCCAGGGGATCCTACTCCTTCTGGTGTCTGGAGGTATTATGTGACGGATGACTTACATATATACAGGTAAAAACACTCATAAAGTAAAAATAAAGCCTGGCCTGGTGGCACATGTCCAGAATCCTAACACTTGGGAGGCTGAAGCAGGAAATTCAGCTGGTGTGTGTGTGTATAGATATATACATACACATATATATATACATACATACATACAGTTTTTTTTTAATTTTTATTATTTTTATGTGTATGAGTGTACTATCTGCATGTAGGTTGGTGCACCCGTGTCGTGCAATGCTGCGGAGGTCAGAAAAGGGTGTCGGATTCCCTTGGAACTGGAGTTAAAGATGGTTCTTAGCCGCCATGTGGGTACTGGGAATAGAACCTGGGTCCTCTGTAAGAGCAGTTGGCACTCTTAACCGCTGAGCCGTCTCTCCAGCCACACACAGTACAGACTATATACATAGTGACCTTTATCTTTTTTAAAATTTTATGTGTATGAATGTACTGTCTGCATGTAGGTCTGTGTGCACTCATGTTGTGCAATGCCGCGGAGGTCAGAAGGGGGTGTCGGATTCCCCTGGAACCGGAGTTAAAGACGGTTCTTAGCTGCCATGTGGGTGCTTGGGATTGAACCCGGGTACTCTGGAAGAGCAGTCGGCGCTCTTAACCGCTAGGCCATCTCTCCAGCCCCAGTGACCTTTATCTTAAGAAATGAAAATTGCTGGTCATGATGACTCATGCCTGAAACCTCAGGTTTTTGGGAGGCTGAAGAGGATGACTATAAATTCAAAAAGACTACATAGAGAGTTTTAGGTCAGTTTGGGATATAGAGTGAAATCTTGTCTCTTGAACAAAAACATAAAAATTCAAACTATTAAGTCTATCCACACTTAAAAAAATGTTTTTATTTTATGTATGCCTGCATGTGTGTTAAGTGCACTCATGTCATGCAATGCTTGTGGAGAGCAGAAAAGCGCATCTGATTCCCCTGGACCTGGAGTCACAGACAGCTGCTAGCAGCCACGTGGGTCTGGGAACTGAACTTAGGTCCTCTGCAAGAGCACTCTGTACTCTTATCCACTGAGCCATCTCTCCAGCCCCAAGTCTATCTACACTTTTAAGTTGTGAGAACACCTAAGACAGATACCATTACTATTTTTTTTTTTTTTTTTTTTTTTTTTTTTTTTTTT
>VZQC01013351.1:1646863-1679984 GCA_009823505.1 Rhizomys pruinosus | reverse complement strand
TTTCAGTTTTACAAAACTACAGGTTTTGTTTTTTGTCTTTTTGAAACAGGGTTTCCCTTTAGTTCCAGCTGGCCTGGAGCTCACTATGTAGACCAGGTTGGCCTTGAACTCAGAGATCTACCTGCCTCTGCCTCCAGAGTGCTGAGATTAAAGGCCTGAGCCACCACGCCTGGCAAAAACTATGTTCTTTAGAACTTGGGAGTCAGAGGCAGGCAGATCTTTGTGAGTTCGAGGCCAGCCTGGTCTACAGAGCAAGTTCCAGGACAGCTGGGGCCACAGG
The DNA here is from genome assembly GCA_009823505.1 of Rhizomys pruinosus. Taxonomy (NCBI): domain Eukaryota; kingdom Metazoa; phylum Chordata; class Mammalia; order Rodentia; family Spalacidae; genus Rhizomys; species Rhizomys pruinosus. The sequence goes on along the minus strand of VZQC01013351.1, from coordinate 1,679,704 downwards.
GAGACCCTGTCTCGAAAAGACCAAAAAAAAAAAAAAAAGTCTCGGGTTTGGGTAGTATTTGCTTCTAACATTTCTGTATCTCATTTGTTTCCTGTTTTTGGACAGGGTCTAATGTAGTTCAGGTTGCCTTCAAAATCCCAGCAATCCTATGTCAGACTCGAAAGTGCTGGGATTACAGGCATGAGCTACCACATTAAGCTTGTTATACATTTTGGTAAAAACCTTTACTATGCTGGGTGTGGTGGCACACGCCTGCCCAGTAATCAGGAGGAGGCAGAGGCAGGTGGATCTCTGTTGAGTTTGAGGCCAGCCAGGTCTACAGAGTGAATTCCAGGACACCTGGGGCTACAGGGACACCCTGTCTCAAAAAGACCCCCCCCCATTTTTTTTCTTTTTTTTTTGGTAAAAACCTTTACTATTCAAGTAAAGAAAGTCTGGGCCTAATGTTCTTTAAAATATACAAATCCTTAATCAAATGCTCTAAATCTTAAGTTAAACCCTATGCCCCATCAAGTGAAAATATTGTTCTATGATACTATCAACGATGCTAAAAATGGGGCTGGAGATATGGTCAGCAGTTAATAGTACTGGCTACTCTTACAGAGAACCTGGGTTTGATTTCTAGCATCCACTTGGCGGCTAACAGCTGTCCATAACTTCAGTTCCAAGGGAATATAATGCCTTCTTCTGACTTGGCAGGCACATGGATACACTTATGTACATGTAGGCAATACACTCAAATACAAAAAATAAAAATAATACAGTATTAAAAAAAACTTGGCAAGTATAGTATAGTGGTTACCATGTTTGCTTAACAATATTAAAAAAAAAAAACTAAAAATGACTCAGCAAAAAGCTATACTGATATTTGCATTAACTAACATTTCAATAAGCATTTTATTCTCTGCTAGACATTAGTTAAGAACTGTATGCACCTGTTTTCATTTAATCCTTACAATGAAACCCTTTCAAGTAAAGTACTGTCATTTCTGTTTCATGTAAAAAAAAAAAAAAAAAAAAAAAAAAAAAAAAAAAAAAAGAAGACTGTGATTTGGTGAGCATAATAAAACTAGTTAGGTAAAACCAGCTAGAAGTAAAATTTAAAGCAAAAATACTGTGTTAAAAATAACTGAGGCTGCTAGGCGTGGCAGTGCAGGCCTTTAATTGGAACACTCAGGAGGCAGAGGCAGGCGGATCTCTGTGAGGTCTGTGAGTTCAAGGCCAGCCAGGTCTACAGAGGGAGCTCCAGGACAGCTGGGACTAAAGGGAGACCCCGTCTCAAAAGGCAACCAACCAACCAACCAACCAACCAAACGAGGCCTGTTGGTGGAGTGGTTTCCTAGCAGAAAATCCGGGGTTCCATTGCCAGCACTGCATAAACTGGGTGTGGTGCTCATGTCTATAATCCTAGCACACAGGAAGTAAAGAATCAAAAATTAAAGGATAGGGCTGGAGAGATGGCTCAGCAGTTATGAACACTGGCTGCTCTTCTAGACGATCTGGGTTCAGTTCCCACCACTCATATGGCAGCTAATTACTAACTGTCCATAATGCAAGTTCCAGGTGGATCTGACACCTTCTTCTGGCCTCTGTGGGCACTGCATGACCCAGATGCCCTTGCACACATGCAGCAAAACCCTTAAGACATATAAAATAAAAATAGATTCATTAATTAAGAAAGAAAGAAAAAACAAAAATGAAAGAAAGAAAAAACAAAAAAATCCAAGTAGGTTTTAAAGCCTGGGGACTTCTGGAAGTTTTTTTTCCCCCCTGTTATTTAGCTATTCAAAAGCCTATCGTCTGTCTGTCTGTCTGTCTTTTTGAGACAGGGTCTCCCTGTAGCTCCAGCTGTCCCGGAACTCATGCTGTAGACCAGGCTGGCCTTGAACTCACAAAGATCCCCCCCACACCTGCCTCCCGAGTGCTAGGATTAAAGGTGTGCCCCACCACGCCCAACTCAAAATCACATTAAGAACACCAAAACCTGTTTACATGTGATTCAATTAAATGGTGAAAGGGAAGAAAGACTCTTACCCCCAATGGTACTCTCCTGAAATTCATGGAACTGGCCCTTCACAAAGCGAAGCACCAGGCTTGACTTGCCAACTGCAGACTCTCCTAGAAGTACTAGTTTGAACTGGCATATTTTATTTCCAGTATTTGGCCCGTTGGGTCTTGTTGCTCCTCGATTAGCCATGCCCAAATTTGAAAGAAGTCCCTAAGTGTAGACTCCTAAATGAACTTCCAGGATGCAATGTATCAGCTTTTTTTCCTTTCTGAAGGACACACCTGGGCCGCGACTCCCGGCAGCTCGGCCACGCGCCGCCCTGACGGTGTCGGATGCGGCAGCTGCGGCGGCGCCTGCTCGCCGCTCCTCACACTGGCCGGTGAGGGCTCGGAGCGCGGTGCCGCCCCAGCCGGCTCCGTTCCCGCCTCTGCGCTCCGCCTTCCGCCCTNTTGAGACAGGGTCTCCCTGTGGCCCCAGCTGTCCTGGAACTCGCTCTGTAGACCAGGCTGGCTTTGAACTCACAAAGATCTGCCTGCCTCTGCCTCCCGAGTGCTAGGATTAAAGGTGTGCGCCACCACTTTTTTAAAAAGAAAACAATGGCTTAAGATTTGAGCTGAAAATCACTACCTTAGTCTTCAAAGGGGGCAATGAGAAGGCTAAGGGGAAGGAGGAACACTGGAAAGAGTGAAGTCTGTGTCATCAAAGTGGGAGGAAAAGGACTGGGCAGACAGAGTAGGGTAGGAAAGGAGGCTGGGCAAGCAAAATGGGGAGGGGAAAGAGGAAGAAAGAACACCCATGAAGACAGCACAGCGGAACTTGTTTCCTTGTAAGCTAGCCAAAAATCAATAAGAAAAAGGCTAACTTTCAGAAGGGTGTGGTGGTGAAAGCTTGAAATTCCAGAACCTGGGAGGCTGAGGCAGGAGTTCAAGGCCAACGTGGACTATAGGGCAAGACTTTATTTATGTACCACCACCCCCAAAAGAGAAGGCTAGAGAGATGATTCAGCGGTAAGGGCACATAACTGCTCTTCCAGGGTTCTAAGTTCAATTCCCAGCACTCACTCAGGCAACTGCTTGAAACGCCAACTCCAGGGGGATCCAGAGTCCTCTCCAGGCTTCTGGAGATGATGAATTCACTTGCACATACCCCACCCCATATACATACAATTGAAATAAAAAAAAAATTAAAAAAGAATCTTAGGGCTACAGAGATGGCTCAGCAGTTAAAAGCATTGGCTGCTCATACAAAGGACTTGGGTTTGATTCCTAGCACCCACACAGAACCTAACAGTTTTTCAGTTCCAGGGGATCTGACACCCTCTTCTGGTCACTGTAGGCACTGGATACACATGGTACACCTACAGTCACACACATAAAAATAAAAATAAATCTTAAGCCGGGCATGGTGGCACATGCCTTTCTTTGATCCCAGTACTCAAAAAAAAAACTGAGTTCCTGCCAGGTAGTATTTTACACACTTAGCACATCCATTCAACAATACAAAATATTGTTACAATTCTTACAAATGAGGAAAAGGTTCAGTAACTTAGTTTTGGCCATTGTAACCATAACAGACATGAGACGGGTGAATTTCAAACCCAGGTAACCTGAGAGTTGAATCAGAATTCACGTCTGGCTGGACAGATGTCTCAGTGGGTATGAGCATGCACTTTTCTTCCAGAGGACCCAAATTCAGTTCCTGGCACCCAAACTGAGTGGTTCACAACCACTTGTGACTCCAGCTAAGAGGATCTTATACCTTTGGACTCTGAGGACACTTGCACATCCATGTAGATTCCCACATAGGGGTAACTCTAAATAAATTCAGGTTCTAAAGTCACATACTATTACAGTTAAATTTTAAGGAAAGTCATGCTAGTAAATGGAGCAGCTGTAAAACAATCCTGTAGTTGAATATTTGAAGTCCTTTTTCACTTACTAGTAATTTCCAAGCAACAAATATGTATATACTTATCTTTTGGTCTTTTTGAGACAGGGTCTCCCTTTAGTCTCAGCTGGCCTGGAGCTGGCTATGTAGACCAGGCTGGCCTTGAACTCAGAGAGGAGTCTTCTGCCTCCTGAATGCTGGGATTAAAGGCGTGTGCCACCACACCCAGCTCGAATATGTATTTTTTAATATTTACTTTATTTACAGGGAATGTTTTGGCTGAATGTAAGGGTGCCACATTTGTGCAATGGCCGCAGAAGCTAGAAGAGATCAGATCCCCTGGAACTCGAGTTTTAGATGGTTGTTCTTAACCACGTGGGTGCTGGGAATGGAACTTGGCAACAAAACCGCAAGTGTTCTTAACTGCTGAGCCATCTATCCAGCCCCACAACAAATGTTTTTAAGTTCCCAGGTTTCTGTGCTCGGCCGGTGAGTCTGTCTGGTAGGGTTAGAAATGACTTATACAAGCTGGGCGTGGTGGCAGACACCTTTAATCCTAGCACTTGGGAGGCAGAGGCAGGCGGATCTTTGTGAGTTCAAGGCCAGCCTGCTGTACAGACAGAGTTCCAGGACAGCTGGGACTACAGGGAGACTGTGTCTCCAAAACAACAACAACAACAACAATAACAACAACAACAACAACAACAAAGAAATGACTTATACAAATATTTGAAGCTCCCTCTTCAGTTTATTCTTTTTTTTTGGTCTTTTTGAGACAGGGTCTCCTTGTATCCCCAGCTGTCCTGGAACTCACTCTGTAGACCAGGCTGGCCTTGAACTCGCAAAGATCCGCCTGCCTCTGCCTCCCAAGTGCTAGGATTAAAGGCGTGCACCACCACGCCCGGCCAGTTTATTCTTAAGTCAGTCTCAATAGTCTCATCTTTTACCATATGGTTGGGATGGTGGGAAACCTGTAATCCCAGTTTTCAGTAAACTGGAGGAAGAGGACTGGGAGGTTCTCCTGAAAAGCTAGCCTGGGCTACATAAAAGACTTGTCTCAAAAAAGAAAGAAAAACAAAAATCAAAAACAAGGGTAAAGATGTTTTCTGCATCTTTAGGTTCAGATCCTGGGAACTCATGTGAGGTGAAGGCAAGGACTAACAACCCAACAACCCAAGGTTGTCCTGACCCCCACATGATGCACTTTCACATAGAAACATACACATACCATACAACACACATACACTACACACAAAAGTATCCTTATAAGCGTAACAAAATATACTAATGATTACTTTCTTAAAAATTCCTTCTAAAATCCTAGTTGTATTTCATTTACTACTTCATGTATGAATTCTGTATTCTCCGTAAAATTTGAATTTATATGGGAACACTTTTTTTTTTTTTTTGGTCTTTTCAAGACAGGGTCTCCCTGTAGCCCCAGCTGGCCTGGAACTCACTCTGTAGACCAGGCTGGCCTTGAACTCACAAAGATCTGCTTGCCTCTGCCTCCCCACTCTTGATAATGACAAATTCAGTGATAAATAATCCAGGAGATCTTAGTTCCTAAAAAAAAAACTACCTCTTAGCCTTATCTATTTGGAAGACTTCTTATCTTTTACCAGTAAGTACTGATATATTTACAGATCAATGATAATCTTTGAGCTGCTTCCAACCAATAGGGCATAAATAAAACGATTACTCCAGCCTGGCACGATGGGGCATGCATGTAATTGTAGCACGTGGGAATCTGAGACAGGATGACTACCATAAGTTCGAGTCAAGCCCGGGATACATAGCAAGTAGCAAGTGACAGCCACATAACAAGACCCTGTCTCAACAAATAAAACCCCACAAAACAAACCAGATTTGACTCTAGTCCAGGCTTTGCCACTTTCCGCCTGAGCAAATTCTGTAATTTCCAAATCTCTATTTTCAAAGTACATAACCTGTACATTTACTGTGAGAATTAAATAAGACAACATACATAATCTCGCATACAGTTAAAATAGCCCTTTGATGAAATAATGCTTGTGTATCAATAGACTCATTCACAGTGAAAATGCACCAAGACACTTGCAGAGTACACACACTATCAATTTGTACCTTTCCAACTGTCCTTTACCCTCGAAACTGTCAGTAACTTATCCAAGGCAGCTAATGTCCACGGTATTTCCAACATTTCTGAGCAAACACCAGATTCTCAGGGAAAAAAAAAATTCTCCTTTAGCTTTGCTTTTTAAAGTATCTGCCCTCGGATTTGTGACAAGGTCTTGTAGCCCCGGCAAGGCCAACGTCCGGGAAGACGGCTTTGAACTGAATTCTCCTGCCTCAGCCTCCCGAGTGTTGTGGTTCCAGGCATGAGCCACCATGCCCAAAGTTCAGAGCTCTTGAATCTCTACTACCAAGGATCTCAGAGAAAACCTAAGCCAAATTATAAACATAATTTACCCTTAACTTTAAAAGTTATGAGCAAGGCTGGGGGAGCAAATCCCCAGCACCACAGAAACCAAGAAAAAGTTACTTGTAATCACTCGTTCTCACTACTTACTGAAAGCTGAGTCTTATGGAACTTTTGCATGATTCCCATTTTAAATCTCAAAAAATAAGTATTCTACAAAGTCCTTTAGGAATGTCTCCTTTTTTTTTTTTTTTTATCAAGTTACTGGGCCCTTCCCCGGTGCCCGGCACTGTTCGGTGCCCTCCGCCTGCAACCCTGCGGGTTCAGAGTGTACCCTGCACACTCCGGGCAGCCCCGGACATACACGTAGGTAGTTTTTAACCGAGTTACGTGCAAGGCAACTGATTCAGCACGGTCCAGGAGGCTCCGCGGCCGCCAAGAGGGGCTCCCGGTCTGCAGAGCCAGGCAGTGCCCGCCGGGGGGAGGCGGAGCTCCCGTCCTCACCTGCTGGAGGCCCGGTCCCCGGGAGCCAGCAGCCGAGGCCCGGCCCGGGATCCCTGCAGCTGCCCTCGCGCCCCCGGCCCGGACCGCCGCAGACTGGGACCCGAGACGACGGCCCGGTCCTCCGCGGCCTCCGGGCGCTTCCCGCGGCGCCATCTTGGGAAGGAAGAGGGTGACACCCCGGGCTCCCGCAGCCGTCCCCGGGTCCCGGGCGGACTCGCCAAGGCAGGCAGGAGCGCGGCGGACGTGGGCCACGCCGGGCGCACTCACCTGGGCCGCGACTCCCGGCAGCTCGGCCACGCGCCGCCCTGACGGTGTCGGATGCGGCAGCTGCGGCGGCGCCTGCTCGCCGCTCCTCACACTGGCCGGTGAGGGCTCGGAGCGCGGTGCCGCCCCAGCCGGCTCCGTTCCCGCCTCTGCGCTCCGCCTTCCGCCCTTCTCTCTCCTCCTCCGCGGCCACTGCGGGCGCCTCCGAGCCGACCAGTTCCTCCTCCTCCTCCAGCCTCCGCCTCTTCCCCTTAGGCCGGCCTGGCTCCTTCAGAACCCAAACACAAACACTCAAGTCCCAACGCTGGCACCACTTCCGCCGCCCGGCGCCGGCTCCGCCGCCACGTCGCCGCACGCAGCCAAGCACGGCGTGTCGCCACTTCCGGTCTCTGCCCCTTTCTGCCAGCCCAGCCCCGGCATACCTGAGGGGCCGGAGCGGACGGAGAATGAAGGGCGGGAGTTCGCATCACGTGACCCTGCGGGAGTCTGATCCAGCTGCTTGGATCGCTGGGTCTCTTCGCTGGGAGGGAGTGCACGACCCCGCCTTCGGCAGCGCCATTGTTATCTGGGCGGGTACAGACCGGCTGCCGCTGGGGGCGGGGCCGGAGCTTGGAGGCGGGGTTGTGCATCATGTGACCTAGCTTGAGTCACCCAGTGCCAGCCTGCGGCCCCTCCCTCGCCAGCGCCATTGTTATCTGGGGCCGGAGCCTGAGGGGCGGGGCCTGGTGGGCGTCACGTGACCACGCGGGCTGTCCGGCTGGATCACGTTTCGCTCCTCTGGCCCAGCGCTCCGCGTTGCCCTCGCTCGGCCGTTGTACTGGGTAGCTATCTCGGCTGCGGCGCGGCGGCGCGTCGCTCGCTGTGCAGAGGATTCTCTTTCACACCCCGCAGGCCGCCGCAGTCGTAGCAGCGCAGCTGAGGGGCTTCGTGCGGATCCTGTGTAGCCCCAGCTAGCCCCGGGAATGGGCGCGAGTGATCTGGGGATACGTGCGACCTTCTCCCTAACCGCGTGTGGAGGCTTCCCTTGTTTTTTTAGGGGCCGGGCACACCCTGATTGCCGGGCTTTGCTCAGTCTTTGACCACAACGGAGTCCGTCTGTCCCCGACGTTAAGTCAGAGCCACCCCATGCTCCCCCCGCAGGAGGCGGGTCATGCGGTGCAGGGAATGGACGGGGCCTTCCGGTTCTACAGGTGGGGAGGCTGAGGGGCTCGTGGGGCTCGTGGCTGCGCGGTGACGAAGCTTGTATTCTCACCTCCGTGCAGAGCAGCGTTGCTGAGATTCCAGGGAGCAGCCGCCCACGCACGGACTCAGGGCTCTGAGCCCCGCTCAGACAAGCCTGTTCGCTTAGTCCACACCTGGTGCGTGCACCACACTCTGGCGACTCACCCAAAGCCAGGCCGAAAGAAACGTGCCGTGCAGAAGAGTTAAGTTAATTTTTTTCAGTCTATAGTTTATAGCCCTGCTTATGGAGAAGCTCTCGATGAGCGATGCTTGGATCAAGCCCACCCCCACGGCCTCCCCCCAGTTACTCTCAGGCCTCCACCACTCGGTGCTGCCAGTGTGTGCATGGATGGAGAACCATCACTAGAAAATGGGCTGGCATTCAAGATGCATGCGAATAAAGCTGGCTCTCCCCCAGAAGCCATCAACTGCCCCTTGCTCCTGGGCTAGGGATGGGACGTGAGCCCTTCTCTCACTCATGCTGGGCTTTGGCTGGCTTGATCTCCTGCAGGTCTTGTTTTTACAGTCACGGCCACTATGAATGATACATCCACCATCCCCGTAGTGTCCGGAAACCCTGTTTCCTCCGTGCACCTGGCCAGCCGGCGTGTGGCGGTTGCTCATTCCACATTGTGAAATAAGATGATCGGAACCCTTGCACAGCCTTCCCAATTACAAGAGCAGAATTTGTCATAGGTGAGTGGTATCTGTGGCACTTTATCCCCAAGGGCTTGTCTCACTATGATGTGCTGGGCATGTTAATAGCTCGTAGACAATCCCAGGAGATAGAATATGTCACATCAATTTGGTCTTGACAACATGTCCTATATCAACCCTGTTCTTTCTTCCAACACACGCTTCCAGTAACCCAGACTTAAACTTACACCACTCACTGTCTGACTGAAAAATATTCAAAAAACTTTTCAAGTTTTTAAAACATTTGTTCTGTTTTGAAACAGGGTCTCCCTGTGTAGCTCAGGCCTGTCCCCGCCTCACAGTGATCCACACCTGCCTCTGTGCTGGGAATAAAGTGGCCAACATCCATCCTTCAAAATGTAGCTAAGTTCTCAAATATTTTGGGGGGTCCATATACCAAATAGAAGTCTTTTGTGAAAAACCGAAGTGATAAATGATGCTTTCTGACTTCTTCAAGAAGCCCACACCATACTCTCAAGCCTGTTTTACTTAAAATATCTTTATTAAACCCAGCTATGCTTCATAAATAAAAAGAATGATGAACATTTGACTTAAGATGACCTCACAGGGCCAGCGAGATGGCTTAGCAGGGAAGGGTGCTTGCCACCAGCCTAACCACCTGAGTTCAATTCCCAGAACCCACATGGTAGGAGAGAACCAACCCTCACAAGTTGCCATCTGATTTAACACCAGCATCATGGAGCAGTGCGTGCCTTCCTAAACAAGATAAATAAATGCAAAAACATGCATTAAAATTTTTTTTAAAAGGATCTCACTAACAACATTGGATGCCAAAATTTATGAATTACTAGGAACTCCATTTTTCATCTGTCTGGAGTATCGCTTCCTCATTCGTCTACTGAGTTTGCCTTTTAATTTTTGAATGCACTTCATAGTACAGTTTAGTCGTGGTGTCTCCTTGAAAGTACGCTAAACTTGTGGCTAGCACTTTCAGAGATCTAGTAGTATTTATTTTGGGGGTGGAGCTAGGCATTAGAGCAGGGACACCCACATGCTTATCATGCACTTTGTCTAATGGTGACTTTAGGGAAAATGAAATACCACTGTAAGGCTTTGCTAGTGAGGTAGTACTCATGACGTGCCCAAGCTACAAAATGCCTGGTGTAAATGAAGTCATGAACACTTAAAACAGTGTCCTTTGTTTATGTGCCTCCAACTCTCCAGACACACACACATTCACGGTGTCTGCTTCCGTGATCCACTCACAGCCTCAACATTCTCTACCTTTGCTTTGGGTTTCTTGATCTTTGCATAGATGGAAATGACTGGTTACTTTTGATGTTTTTAAAAACATTACATTTTGGGAGAGATGGCCTAGTGGTTAAGAGCACCGACTGCTCTTGCAGAGGACCCGAGTTCAATCCCCAGCACCCACATGGCGGCTGAGAACCATCTTTAATTCCAGTTCCAGGAGAATCCCTCCATGGCATTGCACGACATGGGTGCACAAACCTACATGCAGACAGTACACTCATACACATACAAAAATTAAAAATTAAAAAAAATACATTTTATTTATTGTGTATGGTGTATGTGTTGCAAGAGTCAGTTCTGTTCTTCCACCATGTGGGTCCCAGGGATTGAATTCACATTGTAATGCTTGGCTGCAGGCCCCTCTGCCTGCTCAGCATCTTACTGGCTCTCTTAGTTTTGAGACAGTATTTCTCTAGGAAGTCCAGGCTAGCCTCCAACACTCAAGATCTTCCTGCAGTATAGTCTCTTTCTACAGTGCCTGTTTACCTTTATTTTTACTGTTTGTTTATGTGCTTTGCGACTGGGCCTTACCTGTGTAGGTCACACCAGCCTGGAGCCCCTGCTGGTGCTCCAACATCAGCTCCCAGCACTAACCTGAGAGGCGTGAGCTGCCACACCCAGCCAGCTGACTGTTTCATCTTCTGTTATAGTGGACATTGAACTAGGGTTTTCAGTGGAGATTGAACCAGGGGTTTTTTATTTTTGTCTAATATATATGTATATATATATATATATAAAGAGCTGTCCCCTGGAACTCATTGTGTAAGACCAGTGGCGCTTGAACCTCACAAAGATACAGACTGCCTCTCCATCCCCAAGTGCTAGGTGCTAGGATTAAAGGTGTGTATGTATGTATATATGCCACACATACACTGGAATTATGATGTCTGAAATTAATTGGTAGGTTAGTTCTAGAACTTATCTAGGATTCAATGAATGAGAGCCCGGTTGTTTTCAGACCACAGTGACATTGCTGAACCAGGGTTTTTAACAGGCTAGGTAAGCACGCTGCTACTGTTACTATAATCTCTAGGCTCTTTTTTTTTTTTTTTTTTTTTTTCCTGTTTTGGGGCAAGGTTTCAATAAGTTGTCCTGGCTGGCCTCGAACTCATCCTATAGCCCAGGCTGGCCTTGAACTTGTGATCCTCCTGACTCAACTTCCTGACTGGCTGGAATAACAGGCCTGCACTAGCTCTAACAGAGACTGCGACAATGTCACAGGCACACCTTCCAGGGGTTGTCATGATTAGGTTTGTTGAGGTGGGAAGACTTACTCTACATGCTTTGGCAGCTCTCTTTGGACTGGGGTCCTGGACTGCATAAAGAGGAGATGTGGTTGGACCGGTGTTCATCCTTTTTTTTCCTGATTCAGTAATGACCGTGCACTTAAAGCTCATAAAGTTCCCACAGCCTTGACTTCCCTGCCTTGATGCAGTGTATCCTCTAACTGGGGGTCAAAACAAATCCTTCCTTTCCCGAGTGTCTCTTCTTATTTTATTACAGCAATGAGGAAAGCAACTAGAAAGCTCTAATAAAAGCTGTACAACCAGGTGGTAGCCAAAAGGCTGTTAGAACTTGGGCTGCAGAGGCTGTGCAGCAGGTAAGGGCACTTGATGTGGAAGCATGGAGACTGAAGTTTGGCTCCCAGCACTTGCTTGAAAAGCTGGGCTTCATGCACAAATGCCTGTACCCCAGTAGTGAGAGAGGTGGCCACAGGCAGATCACTAGGGCTTGCTGGCTATAAGCCCAGCTCTACGTTTAGTGAGAGACCGTGTCTCAAGGGAACAAGTAAAGTGTAATAGAGCGGGATACCTGATGTCTTCCTCTGGCCTCATAGGCATGTACATTGTTACCCAATCCCCCCTCTCCCCAGCAAAACCCACTTTAGCTGGTCTCCTTTAAAATTTTTTTAAATTTATTTATTTCTGTATGTGTATGAATGCACTGCATGCAGGTTTGTGCACCCGTGTCGTGCAATGCCGCGGAGGTCAGAAGAGGGTGTCGGATTCCCCTGTAACTGGAGTTCTCCTGGAATTGGAGTTCCAGACGGTTCTCGGCCGCCATGTGGGTGCTGGGGATCGAACCCAGGTCCTCTGTAAGAGCGGTCAGTGCTCTTATCCGCTAGGCCATCTCTCCAGCCCCTGGCTGGTCTCCTTTAAAATGACTGTGTTTGGGGTTGGGGTTTGCTCAGTGTTAGAATTTATGCTTAGCAAGAGCTCAGCCTTGGTTCAATCCATACCACTGAAAAATAAATAGCCGTGTTTTCCAAGGGCATAGTTCAGACTTGTATTAGTTACTTTTTTATTACTGTGATAAAACACCCTGAAGGAAAGCAAGTTAGGAAAGAAGGGTTTATTTTGGCTTATGGTTCTGGAGAGGTAGAACCCGTCATGGCGGGGAAGGCAGCACAGCAGCAAGAAAAGCACGGTAGTAGGGGCAGAAAGCTGCTTGATCACATCTTCATCCACTCACAGGAAGCAGGGAGGAGAAGGGGGGCAGGGCAAAGCCCTACCTCCTAAAGGTCTGATAACTTTCCCAAACACTGCCAACAACTGGAGAGCAAGTGTTCAAAGACATGGTCCTTCAAAGACAAGTGCCTTTCTCATCCGAACCAGCACAGGTCTTAGCTCAAATGTCACAGTAGGACTTCTAAGCCTTCCAGTTCTAAAGGCTTTCCTCCACGTAAAGCATCCTGTTTTCTGCATAATATTTAAGACTATCTGAAATGATTTTATAGGTTCAGTAGATGGTTTCACAGTCTCACTAGAATAGCAGTTCCATGAAATAGGAATTGGTTAATATCCCCTTATGTTCCCAGTGCTGACACAGTTTGGACTCAGTACATATTAACTGAATGAATGAGTGAGCCCTTATAGAAACATACTGTGAGTTTCATATTATCAAGTCATTTAAAGGAATTAGAGGGAGGATATTTATGTTAAAGATCTAGAGTGTTCTGGAGTAAGAACGCAAAGTGGATGTATACAGCTGAAACGCCAGCACTTGGGAAGCTGAGGTAGGAGGATCTGAAAGTCAGGGCTACTCTTAGATATGTATTGAATTTAGAGTCTGCCTGGGCTGCTGGGACCCATGTTCAGTTCCAGCTCCCACATGGTAACTAATCGCTGTTCATAACTCCAGTTCCTGGTGAATCTGACACCCTTTTCTGACCTTGTTGGGCATCGCCTGATACTGGTGCACTTATACATATGCAGGCAATACACTCATACACAAAAAATAAAATTAATATAAAAAATCTTTTTAGAAGTTCCCAGGTTTGCAGTCCTATGATCCTAGTTACTTGAGAAGCTGAAGCAGCCAGCAGGATTACAAATTCAAGGGTACATGGGCTACAGATGGAATTTAAAGCCAGCTTAGACAACCTAACAAATCCCTGGCTCCAAAATAAAAAAGGCTGGGGTCCAGTTTAGTGGTTGAGCCACCTGCCTAGCATGTGTGACGCTCTGGGTACAAACCCCCCAATACCATCAGGAAAGGACAAAGGTGGAATCTTTGGCAGTACATGCATCTAAACTCGGCCCTGAAAAACTGATGCAGGGGGATTTTGTGTTGGAGGCCAGCCTGGGCTGCATAGAGAGACCTCATGTCTATGAAAAAAAAAACTAACTCAAATTTATAGAATATCTTATACTTAAGAGCAATAAAGTTAAGTTTTCTACATTTAAAGAATGCAAAATATATATTGTTTAACATCACAACTTTTTTTGGTGGTGATAGGGTCTCACTATGTAGACCAAGCTGGCCTTGAATTTGCAGTGATCCTGTCTCTGCCTCCTGGGTCCTGGGATTACAGGTTTTACACCACCATGCCCAGCCTTCAAACTTTAATAGATGCACCTTAAATGTACTCTGAAGCCTACTTAGGAAACTTTAATTGTATGTAAAGACTTTGAGATGTTACAGCAAAAACAAGCAAACAAACAAAAACCTATAGCTGTTAAATGTAATTTTCTAGAATTTAAAGTAGTTCCTAAAAGTAATTTTTTTTTTTGTCTTTTCGAGACAGGGTCTTCCTGTAGTCCCAGCTGGCCTGGAACTCACTCTGTAGACCAGGCTGGCCTTGAACTCACAAAGATCCGCCTGACTCTGCCTCCCAAGTGCTAGGATTAAAGGCATGCGCCACCATGCCCGGCTCCTAAAAGTATTTTTATAGAATTTGTACTTATTTGGGGGCATGGGCCGGTGTGAACAGAGCTCATGTGGAGGTCAGAGGACAATTCAAGGAGTCCTGCTCTCTCCCACGACTATGTAGTCCCAGGGGTTGAAATGGGTGATCAGGTAGGGCTGGAGATTTAGATCATGGTAGAGAAGTTGTCTACTAGTAGGCCTCAGGATCTGGGTTGATCTCCAGCACCAGGGCTGTTGAGGATGTGTGTGTGTGAGAGAGAGAGGTTTTCTAGAACCAAGATAACTCCATGCAGGAAGAGCTCCATCAGGGGCAGGGAGGACCCAAAAGAAGCGTCCCTGTCACCACAGCGAAGTGGTTTGCTACCAGTAAAGAGGCCAGTACCAGGGCGAAGCAATCTCAGTCACTGAATCTCTCTCTCCCCTTCTCTCTTCTCTCCTTACCCCGTTTCTTCCCCCCTCTTCCTCTAACCCTTTCCCTCCTCTTCCGTCTCTCTACTGTCCCTCCCTCCTCGCTCCCTTCTCTCTTCCCCATTCCCCGTTTCTTTGGCATCAGGTTGGCCTTGAACCCGTGTCTAACCCTCTGCCTCGGCCTCCTGAATTCTAGGATTGCAGGTGTGCACCACCACGCCAGGGTCAGCTTTTTGAAACCATCTTCCTAGGACTCGTTACGTGGGAAACCGAAGCGGGCGTGGGAAACATTTGCTCCAGGCCCCCCCCCAGCTTCCTAAGCCCGTTTTCCTTGCTTTCCAAAAGTAGTGAGAACCGGCTGGGAAAAAGCTGGGCGGAGAGCGAGGGAGGACCGAGAGGAGGGCGGGGCCGCGGAGGGAGGGGCTGCTCTCCAGGCCCCGCCCAGCCTGTTTCCCAGGCAACGGGGCACCTTCCAGGCCAAGCTGCTGCTGGATCCCGGCTGTCTGTGGGGGCAGGATGTGCGCTTTCGTGCGGGTGGGGACCCCCGACCCGCTGCAGGCCTCCACGGAGCAGGTCGCAGCCCTGCCCGCGCCCACAGGTGTCGCGGGACCCGGCCCCGGACGGAAGAACGACCTGGCCGACCGCCGGATGTTGTGGGGGGCACGGTCTCCCGTGGACTCGGGCCTGGACAGGTCGTGTCCTCCCAGGGCCGACGACACGGGCCCCGCCTTCCCACCCAAGCCCCGGGGCTTGTTCCCAGGAGTGGGGTCGCCCTGCGAGTGTCCCCCAGGGAGGGCAGCCGGGCTGCTCCGCAGCTCTGCGAGTCCCGGAGCCGGAGGGAGCCCGCGGGGGGCCGTGGCCGAGGCACAGGCTCTGCGGGGAACCGAGCCCGCCTCCACCGTGGTGAGCCCCTGCGTCGACCCGCCGCTCCCTGCGGGTGTAGACCTGGGCCTGCTGTCCGCGCAGGAGCAGCCCGTGGCCGCGGAGCCGCATATGGGCGTGGTGATGGAGCCGCTCTGCGGGTCTGCACACCAGCCCCGGGAGGAGAAGGGGCCCGGGAGCCCGGAGCCGGAGGTGGAGCCTCCGGACCGCATCAGACCCATCTACTCCGGGAGGTTCTTCGACCGGTCGCCTTACTGGCACAGTGTGAGTTTTGCTTTCCAGAATTTCCCACGTGCTTGTTGAGATGAATCGGCATGAGACGTCACGAGGGTTCACTGGAGTCTGTTCTTTGCTACTGGGGCTTTTCCCAGGAACGACTCTGATTTCTTTCATTACCCACCCTTTTTTTTTTTAAAGCCAATTTTTATTGAAGCTTCGTTCATTTCATACAAAATTTCCAATCAAGTCTACACCCATTCCCCATTCCTTGCCCCCCGACCCCACCAGAGCTCATGAATTCTGCCAAACATGTTTTCCATCTTTTTCTCAGTCTCTCTCAATATTCTCAATGCAGAAGTTCACCGCTTCAGTCAGTTCTTTGACCCAGTCTTCTTCTTGCTGTTGTTCTTCCAGCCTGCATCACTCCAAAATATGCATATATGCATGCCACATATATCATAGGTTTTAGCATCTTCAGCTTATGTTTTTTTTTTTTTTCTTTATTAAGCTGAAAGATGTTATGTTTGAAGGCTCCTCTTTGGCAAGCCCAAACAGCCATGAGTTCTGCCCTTGTGCTCCACACTGGGGTTTTCCCTTCCCATGGTCACCAAATGAGGTCCAGTAAGCACCATGTCCTGTCTTGATCTTCCTGTACCTGTCTCCGGGATACAGCCTGGGTAGTCCAACAATGGCAGTCTATACTCTGAAGAGGCTGAAACCCCAGTAGTAGCTCACTCCACAAGTTGGATGTCTCAGCAGTGCCCATCTGGCACTGAAGGTTTGGAGGATTCTTGGAGAGAAATGAGTCTTCAGTCCATATTGGAATGTTGAAAAGCTGTGTCTCAGGTCTTTGAAGGATGGCAAAAGCAATGGCAGCCACAGGGTAGCTGCACTTGCCAGTAAGACAGGCAAAACAACAGTGCTCTTTTTTTTTTTTTTTAACTTTTTGCCTTTTTACTAAGATTCAAGTTTTATACTCGAAGTACAATTTCTCAGGCCTTATTAATTATTTATTTCTGGTTATACTTTTCTGTTGGACACTTAAGGCCACACTGTTAGCTCAAATTAACCAAGGTTTTTGTTTTCTCAAGGTCAGTTGAGGATCTGGTCCTCAGGGTTTGTTTTGGAGGGGAGGGTCCACTTTCCTTCCTAAGTGTCAGCTTCATTCTGTCTGCTGTCAAGGTGACAGTGAACTGTCAAGGTCTTCTTGTTTCTCCTCTGGCCTAATTCCTTTCCCCAACCTTCATTTCTCCAGCCTCTCACACTGCAACACATCCTGGTTTCTAGTACTCCTCCTGAAAGTGGAAAGATGTTTGCCTCTTTCCAGCCTTAGTAAGTTTGTGAATTATCTGTTCCTTCAGGAAACATCTGTAAGTTGTTACTGTGCTCAGTGTAAAGCAAGAGGAAAAGGAGGATGTGTGGCCCCTGCCCTTCAGTGATGGAGACGGAAGTAAATAAAACAGGTGGTGAAGAGAAAAAGTTTCTTCCTTCATAAAATGCACTCTAGCTCAAAGCTCTGTGGAAAGACTTGATTTACAAGGAGGAGATGGGAAAAACTTAATAGAGAAAGTGAAGTATTTTGAAGGGGGTTTTTTGTTTGAGTCAGGGTCTCCCTGTAGCCCCAGCTGGCCTGGAACTTGCTCTGTAAGACTAGGATGGCCTTGAACTCACAGAGATCTAAGAGGTATCAGATGCCAAGATAAAGGCCAAAACAGTCCAAATTAAAAAGTAAACAAAGGCAGGCATTTATTCCAGGAAATTGCTCTCTGGGGGAATTCAGGGCCCTTCACATCTGGGAGGCAGGGAGGGCCTTTTATAGGTCAGGGGAGGGGAGATAGTGACATGTTGGAATCTGGCCAATCAGGTCAGGTCAGGGGCCTGAAGGTGGGTCTCTCTCAGATACCCTAAAAGAAGGGAGGGGCCTTCCCATCTATGCCATCTTGGTTTTTCACCCCGAGCTTCGACCTAACAAGATCTACCTGCCTCTGCCACTTAGGTGCTGGAACTAAAGGCATGTGCCACCACATCCAGCTGAGAAAGTGAAGTTTTAAAATTTTCAAAGCCAATCTGGGCATGGTGGTGCAGGCCTTTAATCCCAGCACTTGGGAGCCAGAGGCTGGGGGAATGTTGTGAGTTCAAGGCCAGTCTAGTGTGTACATAGTTCCAGGCCAGCTGAGGCTTTGGGGAGACCCTTTCTCAAAAGGACAGAAAAAAAAAAAAGCACTTGAAGGAATATTCACAGTCAATGGCCTGACTCATTTTGATGACATATTCAGTACATGGAGGTCAGGAAGGGAATTTACAGCACACATTAGGGGATGCCATCTTCAAGGCTTAGCCTCTTCCAAACAGTGTAGAATACCCACAAATCCAAGTATGAAGGGACACAGACAGTCCTTTGAGAATTCCATAGGACACTAAAGGAGCCCTAGCTGTTCTTCATAGTGACAGGGCTTCAGTTAGATTGATACAGTTGCCCTATGTAAAATATTTCCCACCGTATTTCAGTACTTTCATTCAGAAGTCAAGAATCAGTCTGATTACTTGATGATAGTAAAAGACCTGATGTTCTGTAAAAAAGAAATCAGTCTGAGAAACTCCCATGTAGAATCATCTTGCGCAGATTCGGACAGCTGTCAAATCATTAACCACATAATCAAACTCTCTCTTCTTTGGTGTACCTCTTCAGTCAGTACTGGAATACAATCTTCTATGAGAACCTGATGGCAGTCTCTAAGTTTGCCTAAGACATCACTGCATGTCCTTCTATTTCTTACATTCACAAATCACTGGTCAGTCTCTACCACAGTGACCCTTGTCAGTTTCAGTCGGACTATTTCATGTAATATGCCCCCATCTCCGCCTCCAAGAATCAGTACGTCTTTGCCAGTGTAATCTTTACCACTGCCCATGATGACCAAGGTATATGCCAATATGCCAAGTCACTCTCTGCCAAATTAACATCCCCAGTGAGAATGAGAATACTTTCAAACTGCATGTCTTCATTGTTCTCAACCAGATACCCACCAGCAGTGGGCCAGTATCTGTCAATGGCTCCTCTTCAAACTATGAGTGATAAGAACTTCACCCACCCAGTATTGACCTGACTCAGTTCTTTATTTTTTCTTCTTCTTCTATTTTGTTCAAAAGGCTGTCATTTTCTTGTTACCTTGTGCATCATGTTCTAACTCTGAACGTCCAGTAACGATGCTCACATTGGCAAAGATGCCATTTTTGTTTGTGTGGGTTGCTAAACAGCCGTGGTCCTGCCAGGTAGGCAGGACTCTGCCATCCCCTGCTCCTAGAAAATGGACCAGAGGCATTTCAGAATGGTCTCACTGTCAGCTTTGGTGCCTACTCTGAAGTCTAGTGTGCTGTGCCTTGATGCTGCATAGTGACCAGAGGCCCTGTACCATGCCTAGGGAAGGTGACCCTGGGAGACTCAGGACATGAAGCATGTCAGGCTGTGTCTGGTGGTGGTGGTGGTGGGGGGTCATTTGTTTTTATTTTATGAAAATGAATGCTTTGCCTATATGTCTGTAAGGGCACTATATGCATGCAGTGGCTTTGGAGGCACTGGAACTGGAGTTACAGATGGTTGTTACCTGTCATGTGGGTGCTGGGAACTAAAACTGGGTCACTAGCTGCAGCTAGTGCTCTTAAGGGTGAGCCATTTGTCCAGCATGTTGGTTTTGTAGCTGGGGCTACAGGGAGACCCTGTAACAAAAAGACCAAAACAACAACAATAACAAAACCCCAAACCCTGAAAGAATTCCGAACCAGCATATCGTGGCTCATGCTCATAATAACAGCTCTCCAGAGGCTAAGGCAGGAGGATTGCAAAGAGTTCAAGGACAGCCTGAGCTATAATAGTAAAACCCTGTCTCAAAAAGAAAAAGAAAAGAAAACAGAACCAAGGGCTGGGATGTGGCTCTACTGGTAGAGTGTTTGCTCAGGATGAGGAAGGCTGTGGATTCTGCCCAGCCTTGCACAGACAGGGGTGGTGATGCACACCTGCAGCTGCAGCACTCGGGGGATAGGGATAGAGGATCTATGTTCAAGGCTCTCCCCAACTGCATAGGAAATTTGAGGCTAGCCTGGGATATGTTAGACACAGTTTTTTTTTTTTTTTGTCTTTTCGAGACAGGGTTTCCCTGTAGCTCTGGCTGTCCTGGAACTTACTCTGTAGACCAGGCTGGCCTTGAACTCACAGAGATCGCCTGCCTCAGCCTCCCAAGTGCTGGGATTAAAGGCATGGGCCACCTGGCCTTTTTTTTTTTTTTTTGGTGTTTTTGAGACTGCATCTCCCTGTAGCCCCAGTTGGCCTGGAGCTCACTACGTAGACCAGGCTGGACTTGAACTCACAGAGATCCGCCTGCCTCTGCCTGTGCTGGGATTAAAGGTATGCCACTGCACCCAGCTTCCTTCAGTTTTTTTAAAGAGAAAGTTGCACATTACACAAATATCATTTACCTTGAAATAGATAAAGAAAAAGCTGATTTGTGCTGCATTTCTGGAATGCTGAGAGCAAGGGAGGGGCAGGTGACACCCACTTTCGGGGGATCTGGGGCCTCCTCTAGGGCTTCCTCTAGGGCTTGGGCTGCAGGTGGTATTCCTGCAAGCATGAAACACATGGCTGGGCTCATGTGGTAGTGCATGCAAGTCAAGAGACTAAGGCAGGGGCATTGTTCTGTTGGAAACACACACACACACACACTTTCCAAAACACTAAACACTATTTTTTTTTGAAACAGGGTCTTACTATGTAGCACTGGCTGGCCTGGAACTCACTGAGATCCACCTGCCTCGGCCTCCCAAGTGCTGGGATTTAAGGCATACGTTACCATGCTCATCCTTAAACTCTTTCCCCACTCCCTCTTTCTTTTTGGTTCTCTGAGACAGAATCTTCCTGTAGCCCCAGCTACATGCTGTGTAGACCAGGGTGGCCTTAATCTCACAGAAACCCACCTGCCTCTGCCTCCCCATTGCTGGGAGTAAAGACATGTGCCACCACCACTCCAGTTTAAACACTTTCTCTTTATCTTAACTAAATGCATTTCTTCACTGATGTTATAGGAATGGAATAATTAATCAGTGAATGATGGCAAGATTGTTTCTGGCCAAGCATGGTAGCTTGCACCTCTAATCTCAGTGCGGAGGATGCTGAGGCAGGAGGATTGCCGTGAGTTTGAAGCTAAGTTGGGCTACAAAGTGAAATCTCTGTCAATAAAACAGAAAGAAGCAGCTGGGCACAGTAGTGCATGCCTGTAGTCCTAGCACTTGGGAGGCAGAGGCAGGCGAATCTCTGTGAGTTCAAGGCCAGCCTGGTCTACATAGTGAGTTCCAGGCCAGCTGGGCCTATAGGGAGACCCTGTCTCAAAAAGACGGGAGGGCATTTTTTAATCTCAGCACTCAAAAGTGGGAAGATCTGGAGTTTGAGGACAGTAAAAAAAAAAAAAAACTTAAACAAACATGATGGCTCAGTGGTAAAAGCACTTGGCGCCCAATCTAGATAATTTGAGTTCAATCCCTGGTTCCCATGATGTTGTCCTCTGTCCTCCATATGCCTGCTGTGATGCTGTGATGTGTACACAGACACAGACACACACAGACACAGACACACACACACACCAAAAATGTGTCAGGCATGATGGTGCACACCTATAACTCAAGCACTTGGGAGGCAGGAGGTAGATAAGTTGATCTCTATGAGGTTAACCTGGTCTATATATCACACAGCAAGTTCCAGGCCAGCCAGGCTACATAATGGACTCCTGTCTCAGACCAAAACCAAACCCCAAACTAAAATAACCTCAAATACACATACACAGACACACGCACATCCAATGTATTGTCTTTGACTTACTCTTTGTCATTTATTGTTATTTTTATTTTTTGGTCTTTTTGAGACAGGGTCTCCCTTTAGTCCCAGCTGCCCTGGAGTTCGCTATGTACACCAGGCTGGCCTTGAACTCACAGAGATCTGTCTGCCTCTGCCTCCTGAGTGCTCTGATTAAAGAGCTCGCACACCCCAGCCATATGCAATCTTTTTAAAAAAATTCAGTACAATTGGGAGCCTAAGGCAAGAGGATCCTGCAAGTTTGAGGTCAACTTTGCTACATAGTAAGAACATTCAAGCTGGGCATAGTGAGTTCCAGGACAGCTGGGCTATAGGGAGACCCTGTCTTGAAAAAAAAAAAAAAAAAAAAAAAAAAAAAGATGGTTCTATACAGAGGGATACAAAGTTAAGCATGAGAGTTTTCTTGTTGAGCACTTCAGTTAAGACTGTCAAGTCCCGACTTCCTTGTGTGCCTGGGCATAAAACTGCCATTCTGGGGACATTCTAATGCTGGTCATCCTAATCCCAACACAGGCAGGCCAGCCGCCGTGCCTGAAATAAACCTGACTTCCTTTTCATCTGAGTCTTGACATTTTCTCCTCTCTGCACTGGGTCTCCCCTCAAAATGAGCCTAACAGCTGGTTCCATAAACCGGCTGAGGGTGGCTGACAGACTCTGATCAGACTGGCTGCCAAGTATAGGCTCTGTACCACCATAGATTTGACTTCATCCAAAGACAAATACGAATGCATCCTGGCTGACAATGGTGACACACAGGTGGGATTAAAGGCGTGTACCACAATGCCTGGCTTTGTTTTTTACTGTAGTCAAAACTAACTTAAAAAATTAAAAAAAAATTTTTAATTTTTTTATTATTATTTATTTTTGTACGTATATGAGCGTACCATCTGCATGTAGGTTGGTGCAACCGTGCCATGCAATACCGTGGAGGTCAGAAGAGGGCGTCGGATTCCCCTTGAACTGGAGTTAAAGATGGTTCTTAGCTGCCATGTGGGTGATGGGAATCAAACCTGGGTCCTCTGTAAGAGCAGTCAGTGCTCTTAACTGCTGAGCCATCTCTCCAAGCTCCAAAAGTAACTTTTTTGTAGTATTTTAGGCCTAGGTGAATTTTGAAATAAATTCCATTCTTCAAAAATGCTTTCCCTAGGCTGGGTGTGGTGGCTCAGGCCTTTAATCCTGTCACTGGGAGGCAGAGTCAGGTGGATCTCTATGAGTTCAAGACCAACCTGGTCTACATAGTGAGTTCCAGGCCAGCTGGGGCTACAGGGAGGTGGTGGCTCAAAACAAAACCAAACCAAATGCAAACTAACTAAATAATAATAAGAAAACCAAACAAACCCAAAATGCTTTCCTTCATCCTGACAGGATCAGTATTATTTTTTTTTCCCCCTCTAAGGCAGGAAAAGTGAAGCCTGTTGGATACAGAGTTGCAACCTGTTTGACTGAAAAACTTCCCAGGGTGAGCTCTTTCTGTTTGCTTTTCTGTTTCTGTTTGTGCTTTGAATACGAATAGTAATACGAATAGTGTACACTGTGTATGGGCGCTAAGAACTCTCAGTATTCCTATGAAAGTTGCATAGACTTAATGTGGTCAATTTTGAGTCTTTACTGTATTTTGAAGACTTCTATTGATTTTGTTTAAGAAAATGAAAATTCAAGTTTACATTTTCTACCCTACCCAAACTCTAGACCTCAATTTTTCCTCAAAGAAAAATGGGAGAATTTCTAACCTGGATACTTCCTGGTGTTTTCTAAACTATAACTTTTGAAATGTTTTATTATTTCCACCAGTAAACAAACTACGATACATGAAAACATTTGAGCCTGCAGTTCCCTATGTACTCATGAAACCAAGGCCCCTAGAGAAGTTCTGTTGATACTTTAAATATTGTGCTTTGGGCTTGTGAGATGGCTCAGCAAAGTGAAGGAGCTTGCAGCCAAGCCTGACAACTTGAGTTCAGTACCCTGGGGAACCACATGGTGAAAGAGAGAGGTGACTTCCCGAAGCTGTCTTCCTATCCACTTGTAACATGGCCACACGGACACACACACACACACACTCACACTCGCAATGTAATAAATTTAAAGATGGTTGTGCTTCACAGACTGCTTACTTGTCTCCCCTTTCACAGCTTATTACTCCTCCTGAGGCAAAGAAGTATTTCAACTTCCGCTACCCACCTCCTGGAGAGGAGAGAGTATTTTATGGCCGAGCTGATGACCCTCCGGTTGCACCTGGCTTGACACATGGACTAAGACCTAAAATTTCACCACGGGTAACCTCTTTTCTTCCTCTCCCTCTATACTTACCAATTTTCCAAGGTGCAAAAAAACGCACACATGAGACGTTAGTGAACTTCATCAGCTCCTGGTCTCTGCCCACCCACGTGCTTTGCCAGCGTTTCCTTAGTCTGTCCTCTGGAGGTGCTGATCTCAGGCAAAGAAAAACCAGAGCAGCAGCTAAGAGCATGTGGAGATGAAAGGTTCAAACCTGACTGCTTCTCCTTCAGGTGCTGAGACACAGTAGTGTCTGCTTCTCCCCACCCCATCTCCCCCACCCCTTGAAGCCCACTGCTTCCTTGCCTGCTAGGGAACAGAAGGACAGGCCTGGCAGACCTTGGGTCCAAGTAGAGTCAGAAGGGTGTCTGCTCTGGGTGTAGCAGAGCGTGCCTTCAATTGCAGAACCCAGGAGGCAGATGTAGGCAGGCAGATCAGATCTCTGTGAGATCAAGGCCAACCTTGATCTCCACAGAGAGTCCAAGACAGCTGGAAGTACAGGGAGACCCTGTCTCAAGAAAAAGACAAAAGCCCCCAAACCTGTATCTCCTATTGACTGCATAGTCTAAACTCAGAAGACTGTCTATCCACCCATTCTCTATCATCAATCTATTTACTATCTACTATCCATCATCTATCTATCTATCTATCTATCTATCTATCTATCTATCTATCTATCTATCATCTAGCTACCATCTATCTATCATCCATCATCTATCTATCTATCTATCATCTAGCTACCATCTATCTATCATCCATCTATCTATCTATCTATCTATCTATCTATCTATCTATCTATCATCTATCAATCAATCATCTATCTGTCTATCATCAATTACCTCTTTTCTTTGTTCACTTTCATTCTGCAGCTTCGACATGGAATAATGCCCCTTCCTTTGTCTCTCAAGTTCTGGTTCCAGTATTGTGCCACCGGCACCAGCCTGATGCAGATGTTTTGAGAGATCTTGTGGAAATCATTTGATTCTTTTGCTTGGCAGGCCCACTGGCGTATTCAAGGCTATTTATTTAAAAAAAAAATTTTTTTTTTTAATTTTATTTATTTCCGTATGTGTATGAATGTACTGTCTGCATGTAGGTTTGTGCACCCGTGTCGTGCAATGCCGCGGTCAGAAGAGGGTGTCAGATTCCCCTGGAACTGGAGTTCTCCTGGAATTGGAGTTTCAGACGGTTCTCGGCCGCCATGTGGGTGCTGGGGATCGAACCCGGGTCCTCTGCAAGAGCAGTCGGCGCTCTTAACCGCTAGGCTATCTCTCCAGCCCCTCAAGGCTATTTATTTTTAAATTTTTGTTTTGATCTTTTTTTAAAAACATGATCTCCTGGGGCTGGAGAGATAGCCTAGTGGTTAAGAGCACCGACTGCTCTTGCAGAGGACCCGGGTTCGATCCCCAGCACCCACATGGCGGCTGAGAACCGTCTGTAACTCCAATTCCAGGGGAATCCAACACCCTCTTCTGACTGCGGCACTGCACGACATGGGTGCACAAACCTACAAGCAGACAGTACATTCATACACATACAAAAAAACAAACAACAGGGGCTGGAGAGATGGCCTAGCGGTTAAGAGCCGACCGCTCTTGCAGAGGACCCAGGTTCGATCCCCAGCATCCACATGGTGGCTGAGAACTGTCTGAAGCTCAAATTCCAGGAGAACTCCAGTTCCAGGGGAATCCGAGACCCTCTTCTGACCTCCGCGGCATTGCACGACACGGGTGCACAGACTTGCATGCAGACAGTACATTCTTACACATACAGAAATAAATACAAAATTAATTTAAAAAATTAAAAAAAAAAAACAACAACAAAAAAAACCATGGTCTCCTTATATCCCCCAGCTGGCCTGGATCTCACTGTCTATGTAGACCAGGCTGGCCTTGAACTCACAGAGATCCGCCTGCCTCTGCCTCCCCAGTGCTGGGATCAAAGGTGTGTGGTACCATACCTGGATTAATTAATTTATGTATATATATATATATATGTATATAAACTTTTTTTCTTTTGAGACAGGGTCCTCCCCTTCTCTGTCCTTTGAGAAGGAGTCGCACT
Organism: Rhizomys pruinosus; assembly: GCA_009823505.1. Classification (NCBI taxonomy): domain Eukaryota; kingdom Metazoa; phylum Chordata; class Mammalia; order Rodentia; family Spalacidae; genus Rhizomys; species Rhizomys pruinosus. The sequence continues at coordinate 1,653,589 of VZQC01013351.1, read as the reverse complement.
GTGTTCTCAGGCTGCCCTCCAACCCTCTCTAGTCCATGTAGGCTTGAACTGGTTATCCTGGTGCCTCAGTTTCCCAGCAGCTGGGACTGCAGACCTGGCTGGACATTCTTGTTTGGGCATGTTGAAATGTAGCCATACTGATTGTAATAGTTTGCTTGATGGTGAGCAAAGTCAGTGATGAGGGTGACATATTTCTCTTCAGTCATATGCTCTATTCTTTTTCGGTATTGATTAGAACTTTAGTTTTCTTTCTTTCTTGATTTTTTTTTTTTTGTCTTTTTGAGACAGGGTCTCCCTGTAACCCCAGCTAGCCTGGAACTCACCATGTAGACCAGGCTGGCTTCGATCTCACAGAGATCCACCTGCTGCTGCCTCCCGAATGCTAGGATTAAAGGCATGCGCCACCATGCCCGGCCAGAACTTTAGTTTTCTAACATAAAATTTTTTTGATATTTCAATTCCAGGGGAATCCAATACCTTTTTCTGACTCCACAGGCATTGCACAACACTTGTGCACTTACACACATGCAGGCAATACATTCATACACAGAAAATAAAAGTAATAAATAAAATAATAAAAAACATATTTTTGATAGATCTGTGCATTGTGTAATTTCTTTAGGTGAAAACACTGGTAAACCCACAGCCCATTACCACATTCCAACAGAATGTCAAAGACAAACAGGAATCTATATATTTTAGCAAACAACGGACACCACTGGGAAAGTCTCATGACCAAACACCAGGATTACCTAAAGGACTGGATGTAGTCACCACGACGTTTGGGACACCAATCATCAGAAGTAGTGAGTATAAGGGGGTGGGGGTGGGACCACAGGAACTTATTGCAACAAAAGTCTTTGGTATTTTTTTTTAGTGATAGCCAAATGATTATTCAAGAATGAAAGATGGCTGGGTGTGATGGCACATGCCTTTAATCCCAGTACTAGGGGAACAGAGGCAGGTAGATCTCTGTGAGATAGAAACCAGCTTGGTCGCCGGGCGTGGTGGCACATGCCTTTAATCCTAGCACTTGGGAGGCAGAGGCAGGTGGATCTTTGTGAGTTCAAGGCCAGCCTGGTCTACAGAGTGAGTTCCAGGACAGCCGGAGCTACAGAGAGACCCTGTCTCGAAAAGACCAAAAAAAATTTTTATTTACCCTAAAAACAAAAAAAAAAAAAAAAAAAAAGGAGAAAAACCAACGCGACCTTTGTCTACATGTTAAGTTCGAGACTTTGCTGAGGGGCGTTATGGAGACCCCAATCTCAAAGATGACAAAAAAAAAAATAAAAAAAAAAAAGAATGAGAAACTATTCGATAATAGTGTCTTATTCTTTTCAATCACCTATAGCTTCTACTCTCCTGCGCGGTCCGATCCCTGATTAGCCTCTCCTATTATACCGCCTATATAGCCCCGAGTTATAGCTAGTGGGTTTGAGATAAACATTGCATCTAGGGAATAGTCGTGTGATTCTATTGTCCTCATAGAGATCTGGGAAAGCTCTTTATTCACTGCATCTAATAGGTCTGGGAGATAGATCTTACTTCTGTTCTTCTAAGTCTAGTGGAAAGTTCCTGCCTCCTCATGTCTGCTTTGAGGTCTTGGAGTGGATCGTTCGGTGTATTCTTGAGCTCGTTTCTCTCTATTACGTGTAATCTTCTCTGATTCTGCAGTTATTAGCGTTCGCTCTGTGTCTTTGCTCATTTACTGGCTAGAGCCATACAAAGCTCTTAGATCTATCTTTGGTCAAGAAGTACTAATGGGAAGCTGGGCTGGGACTAGATCCATTCCTGTGGCAAGTCTTTGCGCTATAATAGTCTGTGGTAGTCATGGTGCTTGCTTTTCAAGGTTCTTGTGTTTGTGGTAATCTGCTCATCTGATCGTGCTATGAATGTGCGTTGAGAACTAGGTTGCGTGTGTTTTACCATCTAGATACGACTTTGCATTATGTCCTTTTTGTAAAGTCTGTGAGTGGTTACCAACGTGCGTCCAGTCGTTGTTCATTCTACATGTTTGTGCTGGGGACATAGTTTCTGTGCGTGGGGATCAGGTTTAGTTGCTACTTTCATATAGGGTGAGATGGTCTTGGCGAGATCCTTTTTCCTTCTAGTCTATGTGCCAAGTCTCTTTAGATGATCCCTCATGTAGGATTTTTTCTCTGGTGTGATATGGGTTTTGCTGTGTTTTTGCCCTATACAGATTAGCGATTGCTTCGGTCCGCGGGAGTAGGATTCTCGCGCGAGCTCCTCGCTCTCGGTAGACCTCACTTAAGAATCTTTGCTGGAGAAAACGTCCATGGTCCTTGCCCCTTGAGGTCATATCTCGAACCCAAAGAGTGCGGTGTCCCCTCTTGCCTTACGGTTTGCCCTGGGCACCCAGGTAGTTGTGCGTGATGGACAATGTAAAGCGCGGTGCACCACTGCTGCGCCTGAGCCAGCTAATTATAGAGATTCAATTTAACCTTAGTTCTGTACGGTTAAAGGTGACACTATGTTTTGGACGTTTGTCACCATCCTAGTCTGGGATGACCAGTCATTACGTCTAAATTAATTAACCTTGTTTTCTCCTGATTATTATATAGTCCAGTGGAACGTGGAGTTACTTGGCTAGGTGTCCCTTTGATGAGCTTTGTAGCCTGCACCATTATATTACAACCGTGGGTCTGTTGAACACAATAGGCAAGGATAGGGGTCGTCCAGTTGTGTCCTAAGAATCATAGGCTACGCAGGTCGCCCTTTTAGTCGTGCGGAGAGAATCAGCAAAACTATAGGGTATACTATCAATTGTGTGCTAGTGGTCATCTCTAGGGTAAGTCTTTACGGGAGCTATACATCATGTGGTTAAGCTGCTAAGCAACCCTTCCTCCTTTTACTCATTGCTAACCTTTTCACCCTGCCAACATCCTTCCTTCTCCAGCACACTTGCTGCCCTGAGATCTAAATATCCTCCCTTCCAATATCCTGCTTTTACCATTATAAATGCTCTCGTGGCGTAGGTCTTGGAGAAGAAATGAAAAAAAGTTTTGCTTCCTAGCTTAAATCAGATAGATCCCTGTTCTTGTCCTCTTTGTACTTTTGTGTCTCTGCGTTGCCCTGTGCGATTCTAACTCCTCGTTAGGCCCGTGTCCTTTCGAACCTCTGCTTCCATTCCCGCCTTGAGGACAGGATCACCACTCGGAGCTACACTGCATTCTGTTATGATTTCTTTGTTGCTCTTACGTCTCTTACTTGGTGTGGTCTTGTGAGAAGTTCTGGCGCACTTTATCATCCACTACCCTGTAAGACCTGCTGGCGATAAAGCCGAGATTTATCACAAAACCTGCGCCAAAATGATTATTTGTGTAGTCATTAATAATATTGTTTATTTATAGATCTTCTTGCCAACGATGTATTTTTGTTCTTACAATTTAATTTCACGAAATTTTGTTGTATTTCATACAGAACATCTAAAATAAGTCTCTGGTAATTCCTATCAGCCACCTCCAGTTCCCCAATGAGCCACCCTCCCAGTGAGCACCCACCCCAGACCACACTGAGGGGTTATCAAGATCTGTGCATTTGGCTTAAGGCCTATTCTGATGGTCAAGTTAATATCACTGAACTTTTTCCTCAGTGCAAGTTCATCCACTAAGGTCCAGTCGGAGGAAGTATTCCAGTCATCTCTCTGCGTCTTAGAATGAAGAATTCAACTCTTATCAACTAGCTACCCACAAAGCCATGTGTTCTTCACCTCAAGATTTGCGGTTCTGCTATCCCTTCTTTCCCAAGTTTAATGCGGGTTTTTGTCCTGCATGAGTTTGACATTGATCTGGGTTTCATGCTGAATTTTGGTGCTTCGGTTTCATCCTCCTGCATACAGCGGTCTCAGCGCCATGCCCTCTACTAGGTACTCTTATTTCCACCATGACTGCATGTAATCCTCCTGTTCTTCATGGCTCCTTACCCGTTCCCTTTTCTCTCGCTCCCCTCTTTCTTATTCCACCACCTATCAGTCTCTTGAGTCCTCGCTGCCCACCTTCCCTTGTGGTCTCTCAGCGCGAAGTGTTTTAACTTAACAGGTCGTCAATGTTCTTCTATAACGAGCTATTTTTATATGTACTCCGGTGAGTAGATCTATATGGCTCTGCCCAGCATCAACTCCCTCATATCTTCTTATCTTCCTGAGGCTTGTGTGTGACCTTTTTTGATTAAGATTACCTATAGAAATACCCCCTCATATTAATTGCCTGGTGTAGTTAAGGAGTTTGGTTGGAACCATATGATTTGAGTATATGAGGTTGGAGGGGCCTCTTGGTTTAGTGTTGAAATAAAGCTCTATAAAAGGACCCTCCCAGCAACTTTTGATTATGCAGTGCAGTGGATGTGGCAGCTCGGGTGAATTATGGTGAGATTTGAGGGCCAGTATCTGGTCATTGTAGGTTATAAAGTTGCATTGTGTGAGGATTGCCACTTAAGCTGGGCATTTTCACTATATTACAAAGTATTTTTAATGAGTGAGTCTGTCATTATGCGTGTCTTCTCACGAGTGCGCTTATCATGGTAGGTTCTGTTTTTAGTTTTCTACAGGATAGGATCCTACCATATGATCTGGAATTGACATATTTAAGCAACACACCAACAACACTGAAATACCAGCTTCCAAGTGTGATATAGAAGTGAGGAGAGAAGGCTTTCGCATCTCCCGATTACTTTTTAAAAAAACAATTGAGAAGTAGGTAGCTGTAGTTTTTTATAGTTAATTATTTGAACTAGTACAAGGCTCATATCCAGTAAGAATTTCACTTCACATCNGTCCTCCATGTAAATCAATTAGCAAGCTTTCCTCCCTCCCTCCCTCCCTCCCCCCCTCCGTCCCTCCTTCCCTCCTTTATTCCCTCCCTCCCACCTTCCCTTCCTCCCTCTACTCTCTTTTTTAAGGCTATTTTTTTCTGAAGTCTAAGCCTCCCATCATATTTCTAGGTATTATTAATACAAAATACCTTATAGCTGGTTGTGATGGAACATGCCTTTAACCCCAGCACTTGAGAAGCAGAGGCAGGTGAATTATGTGAGATTGAGGCCAGTCTGGTCTATATAGTGAGTTCCAGGCCAGTTGTGGCTACAGGAAGACCCTGTCTGGAAAAAACAAACACCAAAATTTGAAGTAGAGGGATCGCATTATAGTAATTATATAATAGCTGCTATCCAGGATCACTTCACTTGTTGTAGAAGTATTCTTTGCCGGGCATGGTGGTGCAAGCCTTTAATCCTAGCACTTGGGAGGCAGAGGCAGGCAGATCTCTGTGAGTTCAAGGCCAGCCTGGTCTACAGAGGGAGCTCCAGGACAGCTGGGACTAAAGGGAGACCCTGTCTCAAAAATACCGCCCCCCCAAAAAAAAGAAGTACTCTTTAGTACTCTTTAGTACTGAGCTGGGTACTGTGCTGCATGCTTATAACCCAAGTACGTTATGTAGAAGTGGAGTCTAGGATCAGGAACTGAAGGTGGTCCTTGGCTATGTAGAGAGGTGGAGTCTAGTTTTGGGCTAGGAGATCCCATCTCAAACAAAAAACAGTGCTTTCAAAAAATGTGTATTAGCAGGTATAATGATTCAGGTTTTAAGAGTTCTGTTTCTCTTTGGCTGCCTTGTGTTCCTGAAAGGAAGAGAGTCATTATCAACTCCACAGAAGCATCTGTGTGTGAGAAGCCGGCCAGCATCCTCATTCCAGGCAGGCCTGTACAAACGCAGTCTAGACATCCGATGCTGAGATACGGGCCCACCGTGCACAGGCCGTGTTTCCATCAGAGCATGGAGGAGCAGTACTCATTAAATCCAACTCAGTGCTCTTCCTTGAAATGTTTATTTTATTTTATTATGTTTTCATGGCAAGGCCTTCACCCTGTACTCCAGTCGTGAACTCATGTTGATCCTCCTGTCCCGGCTTCCCAAGTACTGGGATTGTGGGGTAAGCCGCCACATGGGGCATGGATTATTATTCATGATACCTACTCAATGAAGAGAATGTGCTATAATATCTTTTATGTAAAATGATAAAAACATAAAAATCCTGTTTCATAGTGTGATGGTTAATCCTGGGTGTCAACTTGACTGGACTAAGGAACAAATAAGAGAAAAGGATCTTCGGATTGGACCACCTCAACCTGGATGGCCTACCCCAAATGTGGGCATTACCTTCTGCTGGCAGGCAGTATAAAGGGCCACGGCAGAGGGAGCTGGTCCCTTTTTTTTCCTGCGGCTTACCTCTCACTGGTGAATTTGTCTTGCTGCTGTGATCAACCTTTCGAATCCCAGTGTGTACTGAGACCAGCAGATCTCCTGGAATCCATCAGGCCTTCAGCACCAGATTGGGCCTACTGAGACATCCAGCCTTGTGGACTGAGCAGTTCCCTGGATTCTCAGCCTCTCCAGTTTGGCGCGGCTACTGTTGGACTACTTGAGCTCTGTCACGTGAGCAAATCAATAAATTGTATATAGCTATATATTCATCCTGTTGCTTCTGTTTCTTTAGAGAACCCTGACTAATACAGATTTTGGTACCAGAAGTGGTTCTAGAGAAACAGAATTGAAAGGATGAATTTCTTTAGTGGGCTTGGTAGTCTCTGGAGCCAGCTCTCCAACCCAATGAAGCCTAGAGTTACTGAAGGCTTTCCTGGTGGCATGAAGAGGAATGATAATCCTTGGTGCAGACTATTTGATGTAATTATGAAGATAGATCCATTTGACTCAC